>JAPZPB010000713.1:0-16199 GCA_037952635.1 Bryoglossum gracile | reverse complement strand
GGTGCGCTGGGCCGCGCGGCCGTCGCCCGGCGGGCGCCCCAGCGGCTGCCCGGCGCGCCGCCCGCCCCGCCGCCAGAGCAGCCTGGGGACAGCACCGGGGAGTGGAGGAGGAGGACGTGCGTTCACGTTACTTCGTTACTTACATTAACAGTCCAGTACTTATTCGCCTATTCCCTCATCCACCTGGTCCGACTAGGTTTAGGGGATTCTGAGTGCGGGCTAGATAGGCGTATGTGGGCGTGGCTGGGTGCGTGTGTGTGCGCCTGTGTGCGTGTGTGCGTGTGCGTGTGTGAGAGTCGAGTTGCAAGGGAGCTAACCTCGGAAGGACATAAATCAAAGGAGCCCCTTGCTTGAAGTTTAGGTTAGCTCCGAGATTCAGGCTTGGGAATTTGCTAGCCGGATCAGAAATTAATTATGGACTGGCGGGTGAGGGTGAGGCTTGAATGTGGCGCACTGGCACTTGCACTGGCAATGGCACTAGCCCGCTGAAGCAGTGGCTGCATTCTGAAGAGTATGAAGGTATGCTCAGGTAATTGAAGTAGAGCTAGGTGAGATAGGTGAGATAGGTGAGATAGGTGAGGGTAGGTGAACCGGAGAAGAAGGGAGAAGAAGAGAGAAGAAGGGAGCAAAAGCCGTAAAAGCAAGAGTAAAAGCAAGAGCCGCGAGAGCTGCCAGAGCTGCCAGAGCTGCCAGTGCTGTTCCACGCCACATACCACCGCCCATCACACACCCCTAGAGCATCGAGGCCGTTGGGGAAATGGCAGCTTTGGCTTTTCCGGGCTGACGATCCCGCTACTGCGGAAGAACATCTATCTGCATTGTGGATGGATGGTATTTCGTAACGTTAGGTGAAGAAGGTAGGGCTGGTGATGATGTATATATGTATGTATGTATGTATGTATGTGTTTGTAGCGGAAGCGAATCGACTCCAGTGAAGATGGCTATGCTGTTGATTGCATGCAAAGAAGCAATGCATGCGCCTCACCACTTCTCTGGGAACTCTCCAGCCCGAATTCTCTGTTGTGCCACACTCACTAAGCCGACACTGATGGATGGAATGGAACAGCCAGATGGCCGTGTCGCACACCGTGGCCGTGTGGTACAAGAAGAGTGCGTGCTGTCTGGCTTGCCAGCCCTGGCATTTGCGCAGGGGAGATGATGGATAGTAATTGAATCTCGTACCTGATCTTGAAAATTTCCAGTCAAAATGACCGTCCTAACTAGGTATTGAATGATGATATGCGGGTAAGATGGAAACCTCCGAATGGTTCCAACCAAGGTAAGGCAAAGGTTTTCCGGGATCGTCCGAATAGGGACGTAATGATAATGGCTTTGTCCAACCCGAGTCGCCGATGATGCCGTAAATGTTCCTCCTGCACTGCAACTAGTGCTTCTCTTCCAAACTACCAGTATTGGCGTGGGGAGCGAAAGAATAGCGAAAGGGGAGGATGAGTTGGTAAAGTGTGAAGTGTGAAGTGTGAAGTGTGAAGTGTGAAGTGTGAAGTGTGAAGTGTGAAGTGGCGAAGTGGCGAAGTGATGAAGTGGTGAAGTGGTGAAATGTCACTTCAGGTGAGGTCGAGCTTCGAAGAAAGCCCAGATGTTGAAGAAGCAAAGGTACTTTACAAGAACCTCAAACCGCCGGATCAACAATTGGCCAACGAGGGAGGAGCAAGGTTAAGTAAATAAGTGTCGAAGGTTGGCTTAATCTATCAAGACTTGCTATTGGTACGTACAGTACAATAGTCCTGCGCCTTTTCCCCCACTATTAGAGTTGCTCGTCACAGTGCCAGTGCCAGATAAAATGACTGTAGATCCAGACGTGGAGCATTTTAATGCAATGTACGCTTCGTAGACTGAGCCTCCGTATATTACACGCCAAAAAACTATATGCCGCCGAGCGGAGGCAATAATAGTCGAGCAAGTGCTGGTAGATGATCAAAGGGTTATTCATGCCTTCGCCTTCCCATGTCCGTCCGTCCCAGCCAGCCAGCCAGCCAGCCAGCCGTCAGTCAGTTCAACCTCACTACTCACCACCACCTGGAAATGATGAATCGATGAAGCGATGAATCGATGAAGCGATAAAGCAGTTATTCAAACTCCCCCATCAAGGTTATCCCCTCCAAGTTCGTCCCCTCCAGACCCCCACTATTCCGGATTCATTGCATCGCGATGAGACCTGGGGCCGCATTAGGCGATTTTATATTGCTCAGGATCAATGATTTCGCTTCAGGACCGAGAAAGACCAGAGTTTTAACAGTGATCCCTCTCGTCTATCAAACCAGTTCGTCCAATATCCTCGATTCCTGTGTCAGTACTCGGCCAGCGTCAACCCGTTAACGTCATATTCAATCTCTATCAAACACTCGCAAGCCTTTTCCGAAGCCACATTCCATTCGATTAAGAATAAATCTCCAATTTGTCGGCGCCAAAAGCTCGTCAGTTCGGATCCCGCCACCCCATCCCATCCCCAGATCTGAGCAAAGACGCAAAGACGCAAAGACGTAAAGATGCCGCGTTTACCCAGGTTCACCTGGCTCCGCCAACAAGAGGCCAAGACAACCACGGGTGTCTGATCTCGTGTACAGTACAAAGGTACCGAGTAGTTCAATCATGCATTGAGCGCACAAACGAAGCAACGCAACCAACCACCACCATACTTCAGCCGAGACCGCAAGTGTTCAATGTCAATGAATCAGGCCTGTTCCATCTGAATTAGTAAGTACAGTTTCTGAAATGGTGATTCATGCTTCAGAACCACTGCCCGACGGCCGTCGTGGAGATCTCTATTCTTGATCTGCTTGGTCTGGCTTGGCTTGGCTTGGCTTACAGTAAGTACTGTACGTACGGCTTGGTTCGTCCCAAATATCAACGCACTTGGCAGCATCAACGGCGCGGCGGGAGCTTGCAGCTTGCAGGCTGCGGCAGCAAAGGATGGGATTCCGGGAAGGCAAGCACTATATGATGACCGAAATCGAGATTGCGATTGTGTCGTTGTTCGATGAGCAATGGGAATACGCTAGCTACTGCTTTGGCCTGGGATAAGTGATACAAGCCAGTTTCTGGGCCGCCTTCATTTCGATGTTCAGCTCCAAGTCTCCTCCGCTTCAACATCCACCACTCTCCGCTCTCTCCCAAGCCTCGAAATTTCTGAACTTCAAACCCTCATTGTCAGCATTCTTTTCTCCGATCTGATCTCCACCTCATCCGGGTGCTCCCATCCCATCCTGTCCTATCCTGTCCCATCCCATCCCATCCCATCTCATCTCATCTCATCCCATCGTCGTCCCCTCCCCGGTCGCCCATCCATTCACCCCTCTCTGCTCTCGCACGGATTATTTATTCCCTGACCTGCTAGTCAGCCCCCTGTTTCTCGTGCCATACAGGACTCATGTTGGTCCTTCATGAGAGTCTCAATTGCTACAGTAGTTGGATCGTTAGGGAAGTTAACGAGGCCCTGCCCTGCAATGCTTGCTCTGATCAATCATGCCCAAGGGTTTTCAACGATTTACTACTGTGCAGTACTTGTACCCAGTAAATAAAGTCACGTCTTACGAAGTTAACTCGTATCTTGACACTGCTGAACAAGCCTGACTTGTTGCCTTTTGGAGCCGTTTTCAGAATTCCTGGCAACACGAGCACGGTATAATACAATACAGTAATACAGTAATACAGTAGTAATCAGGCCCTCCCTGCAAACCCAGCGGCACTCTCAATTTCATTCATATTAAATCCTGAGCTTTGGAGGTGCCAGACTTAATCTATTCACTTGACGGTTCGGCACCCACGGCAGACGCCATAAAGACCATGTCAGCCTATCCATGTGCTGCAGCAGCGTGCTTCAGTACATGGCATGACATGGCATGCTTGCTTGCGTGCTTGAGAACCGAGAGGCAGCCAGCCAACTAACCAGCAAGACCGGGTTGCAAGAAGGAGTTTTGATATTTTCTTTGCACGGTTGAATCGTAGGATTGAGTTCTCGGATTCTTTCTTCTTGGCCTGGCAGCTTCTCGGATCAAGTGACTGGCGGCTGGATTTGCACCTTCCGGGTTCAGCTCTCCTTACCCAGACAATTCGTCCCATCTCTCTCGTCTCAATCCCTTCGCATTCCCATTTTCATCCCGTACAGTAGTATCCTTACAGTACGAAGTTACAGTACCTCCGTCCCATCTTATCACTTCCCCCGCCTCTCCAACTTGGTACTGTAGCTTTGCTGTAGTCAGGATAAGCGACACTACGAAGGTAGCGAACTGGTGCTGCCCGTCCGTCTTGATTATCGAACCCCTCTTAACCACTCGAAAATGTTTAAACAGTCTAACAATCTAGATTATCCCAATGCCCTGCACTAGTCAAGCCATCTCTTACCTATTCACACTTTCTTGAATATTCAAATCATCTAGAGTACTGTACAGTAACTACTCCAGCGCCACCATTTCATTTATCCTGACCTGCCGCAGTTCGAGCCGATGCATGTTCATGTTCATGTTCATCTGCATCAGCATCCATCTGCACATCGCTGGGCGTCTCCCAAATCAAGAGCCCTCATTATCGCTGTACCGCTGGGTTCGAACAATATTGTTCGAAAGTACCCTCTAGCCCTCACGAATTTCTCTCCCTTGGCTACCATCCATGCACGCTCTTAATTACAGTAGCACACCCGCACCCATCTGGCACATGTCTCTCAAAATAGAATTCTAAACACATTGGCGACGACCACATCGTGCATGAAGATTCGATTCCCTAGATGCACTACGAGGCTACTGTACCGTATCTGGGCTAGGTCCAAAGACATGATACTCGCTCCTCGGGACTCGTCCCCAAACCACGAACTGCTCCTACCCACCAGTTCGTTCGCTGTCCCGTTCTGGTCCTGTATCCCCGGAGCAAACCTGGGGAGGAACAACAATAATGCGCCTATTGTCCGACAGCAAGGCAAGCTTAGGAAACTTCGGACGAGGGACGAGGGCCGTTCTCAGAGAACAATAGCAGGCTCTCGCTCTCTTCCATTGGAGTGAGGTGAGGTGAGGTGCAAAGTAGTAAACTCAGACGACCTTGACTTTCTCTCTCTCTCTAAGGGGCCAGTTCCATTTCCACATGTTTTGGATTGCTCAACATTCAAACCAGAGATGCAAGTGAACCCACAAGTCGCACTGAAACCTAATCTGTATCTCTTTGCTTTCTGGATTCGAAAGCCATCTCATCATCCTTGTTCGGCTGACCAGTTCGCCACAAACTACTTCCAGATTAAGTTAGGCCGCTGGGTGGGCATGGGATTTCCATGACTTCGATACAAGACCTACAAGGACGACGACATGTCTGCATCCCTGAGCAATCAATTTGCAAGAGTTGTGCTTGTGCTCGCTGCTCAGTCGCTTGCTGCACATAACCTCAGACCTGTTCGTGACGAGCGCCACCACTTACGAGGTACAGCCCGTACTTCTCCAGGGAAAGCAACCTCCACCTCCACCTCCACATTTAACGAGTTGGGGCTCGATATTCAGCTGCTGTTGCACACCGCTGCCGCTGTCGTGATGTCCTGTGTCTCCCCTCGCCCTCATCCTCCTCCTCGCTCTGGTTTTGCCCCACACCATTCCCCAGCAAAGCTACGGAGCCCTCAGCTCTTATGGAATATCGACTTGCCCTTCTCTCACCACCCAAAAAGTCAAAATCCTTACAGTAGGAAGTAAGGTCATCAGATGAATCAGATCCCACCCGTCCACCGGCAACACCCGTTCACCAAATCATCAAAGTCCCGCGGAAAAAGGATGAAGAAAACGGAGAATAAAACGGAGATCGCTTGTTTGAGACAACAACATCGCCATCCCAAAAGAGTTCAGCGGTGAAGCCTCACTTGTAACAATTCATCCGAACACTGAAAGCCTAAACGACGATCACGAGTTTCATGGCCCGCAAGGCCCGTCTCCGGTGATGGGATTCTCGCTCTGTGGCCGAATAATGGGCAGCCGCTCGTCCAAGTCTCTATTCTCTCTTTTGAGTATCATCAGACCGATCGGCGTAGGCAGAAAAGCATAAACAGACTCCACGCAATGGCCCTAGCAATAGTTTGCCTAGTTTCGATGATGGAACCAGCCAACTCCTTAAAAGATTGTGAGATTCAAGACTAGGCCAGCCCAATAATCATCAATTTATCCAACCATTATAGTTCTCTTCAGTCATCGTATCTACGATCTCAATTCCACGTACTCTATCCGCGTTCTGCGTAATATGTATCCAGACTCACAGGTATGACGGTACCAACTCGCCCAATATAAATCGTAGCTTTATCATGCATGCAATTTCCCTTCTCGGTGTGTTGGGATGGACAAGGTTGCCGAGCTTGGGCTCGAGGCAATTGTCCGGGACGAGTCATGACGGCAGGAGGCGTAGAAAGATGAGATGGAGACGATGTTCAGGGTCCTCCGAAGCGCGGTCAGAGACATCTGCTTGTCATCTCAATCCAAGCCAAAACCAATCCAGGAAACTGCGAGGTGGAAGGCTGAATTTTGAAGATAAGGCGACGACTATAGCAGATGCATTGTCAAGTACCTGACCCCGTGATGCCCTGTGGTATCAAAACTAGCACTTCAAGCTTCTTTAGATTACTCAAAGTAACTTGATTATTTGAACTATCTTTAACATTCAATTGAGTCTTAACTATTCAAGTGTGCCACGGTAACATAGCACTCTCTGCCTCGCTTTCAGTGGCTTCCAAGGAGATCGGGGGACCCAAGAGTTAGCTAGTTACCGTACCAGAAATGACAAAACCCGGCCGCCAACCTAAGAGCTCCAAGTCGCTCAATGCGAGATTAAACTCTCAATCTCGTTCTGCTTTCGGCCTTCTCACGCACCCAAAGATTTCAAGCCACACACTCTATTACTAATGAAATTCTCCTTGGAACAGCTCCCGGACAGTAGATTACCAACCTCGGATACCAGCCAAGCACCTACCCGGATCGCTCGTACCGACGGGACAGATTGATCGTTCATTCTTCGTCACAAAATTACCCGTCCGGCACCAGGACGACATGCTCGTGCCAGGCTGGCACGAGCACAATTGTTCCTCAAATAATTTCCGCGTTATAAGAGGGGAAGGCTCAAGGTTACTTCGCAAAAACCATCTTTTGGACTTATATAGGTTAAGTTTTCATGCTTGTTAGCTGTAGATCTTGCCTATTACCTGTGGGTCGACGTCGAATCTACTGTACACAGTACAAAAAACGTATGTTCACACCCTGATCACCCTGGCATAAACCCTCAGCTGAGACAGATTTATATTGGACAGGCATGAAAACCTAACCTACATACTTCCGTATTAAACGCTATTGAAATCCATGTCATGACTCTTCCTACCCTTGCCTCGGAGTTGGCGATAACTTGATTCACGATGCGTTTTACTCCTGGCGTCCGTCTGATGTTTTCCCAGGTGATATGTCTATCGTGATATAGAGGAGGGTGAGATGGCGGCGACGGGTAAATTCGTTTGTTATGCAGAAGAGAAGAGCGAACATGGCGGGTCCCCTGAGCCTCGTGGCAGTGGCATCATCTCTCGCTTAAGCGTTGCTCATGCTCGCAAGGCTCAGGGCAATGAATGAAAAATACTTATACTGTATGCTGTACTTAAAGAGGGTGATGCAGGGAGGCTTGCAACACAAATGAACTACGTAACACCTCCACATCCAAGGTTCCATCACCAGCCAACTTGCCTGCCTTGCGAGCTCTAGTAACGCTCAACGAGGAATGCATGACAGGCTAAATACAATTCTCTTATCAATCTCATCTAATCTTTGATAAGTGCAGCACAGCATCTCCGTATGGACCCTGGTAAACAAAAAACCATACTCACACCTCCACATCACAAGCATGGAGATATCCCCTTCGTACGGCCACTTTCATTCAACTTGGCGAATTCTCCCACAAGGCAAAACTGGCTCTAACGGTTCTGTGCGGAGACAACACCACGATCTGTGCTCTCTCCCCTTTCCGTCCGCTTCCTGGGGAACCTAACAGTTACAGACGGAGTACTGAAATTGGCCTTCCTCAAAGCTCTCCCACCCATCACTTCGACAGAATCCAATCCATTCTCGATACAGCGGGGACCGTACTGTACTGTACTGCACCGATCTAGCACCATCCGTGATTCCACATGCAAATACCTCCCTCGCCACCCGGCAAGCAGCATGCCGTGCAGCGACCCTCTTGGTCCGAGGGACCAACAACCCAATACTGTAACATCTCCTCTCACCCTCCATAATTCCACGAGACAAGAGCAGGAATCCGACAAAAGCAGGGTAACACAGTCCCTCCTGCCACCAAATCCCAATAAAATGAAGCCTCGTAACTCGCAAACCCCCCATCTTCACCTCTCCGCACGCCAACAGGAGGCATAAACACCTCATTTCCAACGGCTAAATAAAACCAGAGCACAAACCCCTTTCCGAACCACAACAGCCTGGATGAACACCCGCCACCAACCCCATCCCGAAAGAACGGAGACGCTTTCTTACCCGTTACTCAGCAGCCTCCATGTTCTGTGCGCCGTCCATTCATGCGCTAGGTTACAGCACCCAGACCCTACCCTACCTCGTCTCGCCTCGCTTGACCGGAATATATTCCTCCTTGAGACTTGCGAGTTTGAGAAGCAATCACGCTGGGTACAGTACCCCACAACGACCATTGACCTACGGGGGGCTTGTAGTGCTTTATTTAGATAGAGTTCGGCTTGAATAAATACTGTACAGTACAGTACAGTATTTTATTCCCCGCTCCGTATCATACCTTTTTGTTCAAGGTTTTCTTGGACCTTAGAATAAAATATACTGTAGATATATTTTCGGGTCGTCGCATCGCAGACACAGGACGTAGCAGATGGGGAGCGAAAATACCCCGCGCGCTTATGCCCGGGGGGGGGTTTTTTTTTGGAAATGGCTTTTGGTGGGAGACTTGATCCTTGTTAAATATGAACTGGAATTGAAGTAAAGGATTCGTGTTGTTATTTTTGTATTCTTGTTTTACGAGAAGTGACAATGTCTCGGTTTGATAATATTAGGCGGGCAAGAGACAAGATTGTAATTCGGGATTTAATAAAAGAAAAAGCAATAAGAGGAAAATCAAATAAATTAAGTATTGTAAATATAAGTTTGTAAGTCATCAAGTAGAATTAGTATGGATATAAACTCGCAGTTGAGTTTATAAAAGAATATGTTTGGTATTGTAAATATAAAGCTAAATAATTTTAATATAGAAGCGAAACTGGAATATAAATACGACTGGTGAGATCAACTGATAGGATCACACGATTTCAACTTTTATTCTCTGAGTGTAACTGGTTTTGGGATTGATAAAGAATTAGTAGAGTTGTATATACTTTATATTTGGGGAGAAATGGCGGGGGGGAAAAAGTTGATAATAAATGTGAGCTAGTATTGTAACTGACTGGACGAAATAGCCAGGACCACCATAACGGAAAGGAGATCTGTGAAATCTCCATGGTAAGCAAGACACGGAGCATTCTCTTCAGGGTCTCTTTTCGTGTTTCAGATGCGGTCATTTTAAATCAAGAGGTTGTTACATATTTCTCCTTTCTGTATATCTACTGCCTAACCCCCAGGTTTCCAGCCTCGCCGGCTTTCCCCATCATCATCACAAGTCATGGCTTGCCTCTGCCTCTGCCTCCTGATCCTAAGACAGCAAAGCGCCTCGCCACAAACCCTCCTCAGCTGAACAATCGGCTCAGATCCGAGCTCACCAACCTGGCCCCTCTCCTCCCAGCCACCAAGTCTCCGCTTGAGCCCCCCGCCCCCAGCCCCAGCCCATTGTCCAATTGTCTCGTCCCTTCCGCATTGGCAGAGCCGCTAGATGCGCCTTAACTCTATTCCATCGACTTCCTGCCATTTTGAATGATGTGCAGCCCGCTAGCCATGCAACTTTAATTGCTGCAACGCCTGCGCTCGTGCGGAATAGCCAGCCGGACAGCAGCCGGCGGCTTACATTACATACACACACACACACAGGAACCAAACTCTGTTCCCGCCCTCACTACTACGCCTGACACCTGCCAATAGCCCACGATGCTGCACATCTTTCCTCGAACGCAATGCCAGCTTTCCCAATTAGCCCACCGACCCACCCCAGACTATACCCTTCTCTCCCTCTGCAATTACCGCATTTCCCTGTCAGGCCAGAGACTCGTATTCAAGGCTTTCAAGCAGGGACGTTATTACTTTTAGGATTCAATAATGTCCTAGCGGGGACTTGTCAATTTATCATAGCTTGAGATAGAGTTGTGGTAGCGGAAGCCCTACGAATCGTTACAGCGGGAGATAATGTCGGCCCCCCTTTCCTCGCTCTCGCTTAGGATAGATAGCTGTGCGTCGTAGACGAGTTCCATCTTCGTTGCGCTGATGATAGATAGCACTGCGGTGTTTGTTTATTGAAGTCTTGGTCGCGACAGAACACCGCACTGGTGAAGTGTAGGAATGGGCTAGGAATGGTGATAAGTAGCATCCCTTATTTCCGTTCCACTTTTTAATATCAGAGTTTTATGGTTTGTTATGCAATTTCAATTTGATTTTGGTGAATTGTTGATTTCAGAAATGCGAGGTCTGATCGTGACCATGGCTTAGTCAAAATAATGGCAGCGACTGGCTGGGGAAAACTTGTCTCGTCGCGGTAATAGCATTTCCGAATGTCAATACTTAAAAACCTCCGCCTGTAGACCGATCGTCCACGTGTGACAAGAGCCAAGATTGTGATTGTTCGGTGTCCTATCTCGTGCCCTCTCAGCTCAATCGCCCTTTCCAAAGACTCGACCAGAAAGAGACGTACTCCTCAGATCTACAGCCACAGCTCAAGTAGGCAAAGTAAGTCTCCAAACTCACGAAGCGGACCTCATGCTACGGCACACTAATCAATGTTTTTCCTGGTTTATAAACACGCAAAATGCCACAAATACAAAAAGAATTACCAGCAAAGGCAACTTTCTTGTTAACATGCTGGCCTACTTGGCTACTATTTAAAAAGCAAAGAGAACGGCAGGCCTAGAAATAATGCCCGATGAAGAATACTTGATCATAGATCTTAGATTGCGAAGATGCAAGCAAAATTGCATGGACCATATCTCCGGTGAAGATTCGTGGTCAATGAACATCAAGGAATGAAATCGGTTTGTGAGTGAGTACTTAGTGAGGTGAGAATAAACCCCCGTGTGCTCCTCCCAGTTGAGACAGTTGGCTGCTTGGCATCTTGATTTCAGTACACCAAGTACGAATTTGACCAGAGCCAAAGACACAGCGTAGCACAAGCAGGTTTCCTCTCTCTTGTTTCTTTTTCCAACCTATGTTGTAGCCCCGTGTTTCTTGATTCGGTGATTAAGGTGTCTTGGGGACCAGAGAACGGGTGACGGTAGTTTCGCTGGACCTGGAGCATCCTAGGTTAGAAATCTACAATTGGTAAGGGATATAGGTACTGTACACCGTCCATGGCCTGTCGTCTCCTCTAATTCGTATTGCGTGCTTGTACCGTTGGATGTGATAATCTAGCTCAGCTGTATGTACAGTACAGTACTTGTACTGTACCTTCGCTCAGCCAAATGCAGGCACCGCAACCCGAGTCCGTGGGACCAAGTGTTTTTTTGTGCAGTCTTTGGTAAATACACGCTCAAAGCAGGTACGAGGACTCCATGAGGAGAAGCCCATCAAAAACAACCCAGTCTACTATCCAAAGTCTATCAGATCTTCCAGCCCAAATATCCCCTCCTATCTAAAATCACCCCTCACACACATAATCTCCTTGCTAAGCACCTCTTCAAGATACCAACCGACTATCCCAATTAAGTGCCTCTTCTTAACATGCCTCCAACATCAATATATATCCCTAACAAGCACCAACTCCCCTTCCCATCTCCCAGCCACTCCCTTCAAACCGTATGAACCCTTCGCGACCCCATTTCCCCACAGAATCAACCCTCCGAGTACTTTACCCCCAGGAGCAAACCCCTCAAACGCAAATATATCAAACCATACATTAATCTATAGAACCAGGCATAGTTTCCATTCCTCCCAAGCCCACCAATTAACCGACAGCCGTACCAACAATACCGGTGAAACCAAAAACGCTAACCCTAACTTCTCAACGGTAAATCCATGTATTATTCACATACATAAACCCCATCACATAGCCAGAACAGAATGCTGAAATGCCAAATCCCACGTACAGCACAAGTAACTCTCCCATCAAAGCCCAGCCATGAATGGGATCCGACACATCCGAGACTCGGGCCAGGACGTAGTTTGAGATGGCCGCTCACATGTGAATATAAGCACGCTATACAATTCGCTCCGCGGGAGTGAATCCGAAATTCGATATTCGGTTTTGGTATTCGATAATGAGAAAAGGGAAGAATTTCACAACACTTGCTCGTAGAAGGAGTGTTTGAGACTTGAAAATTAAAGACTGGAGATTCGGGAGTCTCGCTGACGGGCCTCGGAGAAGGGGCTTTGATATTAGTACCGCGTGGAATTATCGATATGGCTTTAGGCTCAGACTGTAGAAACAGCTCCTCTTTTCGTTTTCTGGATATGGTGTTCTTTTTGGGCGCAAGGGATATGTTTGCTGCTTTCAGCACTCGCTTCTTGTCGTCGGATCTGTAGGTGTTATCAGATTGGTGTACTGGTTGGAAACCGGAGTGAGTGGTGGCTTGAAGTGGGCGTGGTGTTGTTTTGGGGGTTCATCATCCGAGTTTTACGCCGGGTTTGTGCTCTTCTTGCCTAGGTATATTTCGGTGACTTTCTAATGTAATCTCTTGAGATATTCAGCCTTTTTATTCTTTTTCAAATCCTGCTTTTGGTGTTTTCGAGACGTTTGGCTTTAGAGGAAGAGAAGGGAGATTCGATTAGGCCTTGAAAGCCACTACAGAGGCACACAGACTTCAGCTCAGACAGCTTTGAAGTCGAAGACAAAATATTCAAAGTTAATATTTTAGGTTCTTGACAATGGCATAGAAGTGATTGGCCGCATTGTGTAACAAGGAAGTTGCCTTAGTGGCTTTGATATTGGGCTCGTCTCTTCCCCTTCTCTCACTCTCGATTCCAGCTCTTCCCCAGTGGTTTGAGAGCACCAAGAACGGAAAATACATTCGATTAGACTTCCTGATTCCTCTAGAGCATTACCAAAGTCGCGTTTATATTCTAAAATTCGTCTATCCCAAAATCTAGATTCGTGGTTTGAATCCGATTGCTCTCTCGTTGATTCATGCTTCGCACATTCCACACCTGAATAAGTCACTAGATCCTAATTACATATATTTAAAGATCCAGAACTTTTAGTGAATGACATTACTTCCATAATTCCCTCTCACATCAGGGTTGTCCTCGCCATTCAATAGGATCATGGATACTCTCAAATCGTTTGTAATACCATAGACTCTAATCGCCTTTCGTTTTAAGCCATAAAATTTTCAATAGTGCTTTCCGCTCGTAATTTCAACTATACTGGAATAGTAGAATACACTATTAAATCTCGCTTCAAACTTATTATTTAACGTTATTGGGTAATTGCACTTCACTGACCATCCTCAAACTCTCCCCATCTTGCTCTCAAGAACTGAAAATACACTTGCCCTTCAGGTTTGGGCATTTGAAAAGTCATGCGGAGTCTCAATTAAGGATAATTTGGAGTTTGCGAAGTTCCTTCCCCCTTTCATTAGATTCTATACGGCAAGCGCCTACTAAGTTCTTGCCAGCCTCTTTTACCCTGAACTTGGTCTCTCTGCAACATCTGTACCGCTTTGGACTGACTCTCCTCGACTACGGCGACCCCCATTAGTTCTCAACAATTCATGATTCATCACGACCCCCAATGCAAGCTTGCTGCACACAGCGTGCTAGTATTCGAGAGATTCGGGACAGCCAATCCTCCTCTAGCTGCCGTGCAACCTCAACCTGCTTTCCCTCCACACATCACGCACACGTGAAACACTCGCTTCCTCCTTACCTTCTCCGTCCTACCTCCCCTTTGTATTACCTCACAAGCCCACCCTTCAAATACACTGCCAAGAACACGAGGCCTGTTTCTCAAGAGTCCTTTGAACTAGAGTAGTCTCGGGACTAACAAGAATCATCGAATTAGTCCAGCCCGCGCCGGCACCGAGCCAATGGGCTGAAAATTCAAGCTTGGATTCTCCACATGCAAGAGCAGCATCTCCATAGCTCTGTAAGAAGTCAATGGGAATGTGATCTCAGCGTCGCCGCGGTGCTGGGCGTGAAAGGAACCACATCCACAATAAACACTTCGGTCACAACACTTTCTCATCACAGTACCCAGATCCTCACAAGCCTAGAAAGCCTATTGCGCCCATTCCTTCGCCATCGGAACCAGCAAACATGCATTACACGGAACAGGGGGCAGATAAGACCTGCGTCCGCCACGGGGGCACGAGAATAATTACCAAAGTTAACCTAACTCTCCGATCCGAATTAGCCGAAAACCCTCAGGGGTTTGGGGCAATTGGGGCCAAAGTGATGATGTGCATTACACATGCTGTGTCCGTCCTACCCACACGCACATATGTGTATGTTGCGTCAAGTTTGTATGTCTTATGCTATGCATGTGATGAAGCCATCTGTGCAGGTGGGCTGAGCTGCGATGCAAATGCAATGTGCTATGCTTTGCATGCTCTGCAGGCGGAGTCATCGCATGGCAAGTCGAGGGCAGGCACTCGGCACGCAGGCAAACATGGTAACGAGGGGAGATGATTGATTGGTTGAGGAGTAGGGTAAGTAGTAAGAATTTGCATAGTTACATCAGCCCGGCCAGGCAATCTCAAAAACTGGACGAACGACTGTTGTAGCACCGACGCCGTGACACTCCAGATCCCAACCTCCACGCTATGCTATAATTCAAGGAATAGAAATCGGAAAGCAGAGCAGAGCAGGAAAAAGCGCATAGACTGTGATTAAGGAGTGTCGACGTCAGCGGTACTTTCCATAATGGAGCAATAGCCTGGTGCTAATTCTCACAGACTGTGTGCTACAGTTTAGTTGTACATGCTGTACTTACAACTGGCTTTCGATACCAGCAAAATTTTGCTCGCCGGGCCAGTGTGCTTCTGGCCACACGTGGCGCATGGCTTCCCAGATATGACTAAATATTGGTAAGTATTGGAATCGTGCAGCTTGGAGAGCTCTGGCTTACCTGACGTGGATAATCTCTAGGCCATCTTTCACCTCCTGAGGCAAGTCTTTCGCACTGTGTAGTGTAAGTATCGGGGTATTGGAAACCGAAGGCTGAAACTTACTCTTTTCTGTTCTGAGCAGGCAGAAGCACAGTCTTGACTCCTGCCCGCAAAGCACCAATGAGCTTCTCTTTGATCCCGCCGACGGCGGTGACACGGCCTCGGAGTGAAATTTCGCCCTGGAAAGTGTGAGCTGCATATAACGAAGATGCATGGGGGTAGACTTACTGTCATGGCCATGGTGGGGGGTACAGCTTTCCCAGAAAACAGTGATATCAGCGCAATAGTATGCGCCATGCCTGCAGACGGGCCATCCTAATGCAGGTTAGATATGTCAGACTGCAAAGCCTTTTGGATCATACCTTCGGAATCGCTCCAGATGGGCAGTGGACATGAATGCTTCGGTTCTTCATGATGTTCTCGGAAGGGTCGTTGGTCAGGCCCAATTCGTAAGCATGGGCCTTGACCCAGCTTAGTGCAACCTCAACACTCTCTTTGAGTACATCACCCAGTTTTCCCGTGAGCTGCACGCTTCCGCTTCCCGGCATATCGGCGACTTCGATGAAAAGTATGCTCCCATTTCCACCGGAGCTGTAGGCAACAAGACCAGTAACGATGCCAGGACGGCTATGGAACAAAGTCAGCAATCAAGGCTTCCGGTACGGATTCGGAGAATTTGTATCTCCTATCGAAAATCGCACGCGGTCCCACGGGATGGGATACACAAAGCTAGGAGAAATGAACCAGGGATTCGGATGACTTACCTTGTTTTCTCAGCAATTTCCTCGTCATATTTTTCAATACCTAGAATCTCTTCGATATCTTCCACGGATAATTGGGGCTTGTAGTTTTCTAAAAAAAAAAAAAAAAAAAACAAACAAAAGAATATATTTAGCGCCAACAAAAGGACGTAAATAATACGTGGCTCCCCCGGCGCTTTTGCTGCCTAATATTAAACGGCGTTTCCCCGCCC
>JAPZPB010000712.1:0-16203 GCA_037952635.1 Bryoglossum gracile | reverse complement strand
CGCTAGGCTAGCTAGCAAGGCTAGCTAGTACCCGAGACGGTATAATCGTCTTACTTGCTTATTTGCGATAATGCTATAAGAAAGTGCTAGATACGCTTACTTAAAACAAAGAATATAAGTAAGATATTGCCTTATTTAAAAGACCTTAAATTATCTCTTGAAAAGGAGATAAGAGAGAAGGTGGCCTATTGGAGATATAATAATAGTAAGGGCGAGTTTGGAGCCGCATTTATAGCATAGCTATTGCTCGATAGTATTATATATAAACTAAGCCCTTCCTATAAACATTAGATAAATAGAGTTATTAAACGGGCAATTAGGCTAATTAAGGAAATAATGCGGTTAATGCTATATATAGCTAACTTGCTAGATGCTATATAGTGCTATGCGGCAGTTTATGCCGTTTAGGTATATAATAAAGTGCTTACCTTAGCATTACTATTCGGGCTAAAGGCAGATTTACCTATTAGAAGGCACGTTACCTTATACGCTATATATTTGGATAAACTACTAGAATTCTATAAATTAAAGGTATTTAGAAGCTTTTATAAGGTACTATTCCCTTTAAAGCTATATCCTTAAGCACTTAAGCCTTGATTTAGACTAGAGGACTATATCTAGGTAGGACTTAATAGAAATAGGATCGCGAAGTGCTTTAATAGAGAAACTCTAGAAGTTAAAGTATTAGCAAGTATTAAAGTTAATAAATTTAGGTTTCTTAGCATTAAGTAAAGTAAGCTAGAATAAGAAATAATAGTGCTTATAAGACTTAGCATAAAAAGGAAGGCTATTAGAAGGGCAAAAGCTCTTAAACAAGCCGCTAGGCATATGCTACTATAGTTATACTTGCAAGCTATAGAAGAATCTATAAGCTTTAAAGTAGAACTAGAAGAAGATACTATTATAGTAGACTTTATAAGCTCGCGTATTTACGCTAGAGCAAAGGAAGTAAGCTTGCATACTATAGAGAAATCTATAGGCACTAGAGACTATACTATTAAGCTGCCGAAGACTATATCTTAAGCAAGCCGGATTATTAAACTAATATTTAAAGCAAAGATAGTATTTAATAAATCTATAGCTATAATAGTTGCTAATAAGCAAACTATAAAGGTAAAGGCGCTTGCCGCATCTATATCTCTTTAAGAGAATATTATAGTAGAAAAGGCCTTATAAAAGGATGCTTTTAATTAGAAACCTTTTATACTTAATAAACTTAACTTATAGAAAGATAATAGCATATATACTATTTGTTATAGAATACTGCTTGCAAAGCTAGTTATAGCAAAGTAAGTACTTAAGAAGAAATTTCGTGCTAATAGCATTATTAAACGCTATAAATCACGGCTTATAGCGCGTGGATTTAAGCAAGAATATAGCCTTGATTACTTCGAAACCTTTGCGTTTATAGTATGCTATATAACTTTATATATGCTACTTGCGAAAGCGGCCGCGGAAGGCCTCTTTATTTAATAATTAAACGTTAATACCGCGTTTCTTATACTTAACTTAAAGGAAGATATATATATAGAAGTGCCGAAATACCTAGAATAAGTAGAACTATAACTAATTAAAGAAAACTAGCGCGTATACCTTAAGTTATGCAAATCGCTTTATAGATTAAAATAGGCTTTAAGGGCATGGTTTAAGATAGTAAAAGCTTACTTTATTAATAGAAGCTATACTTAATTATCTGCGGATTTAAACCTCTTTATTAAAGATAATATTTATATCTTTATATTCGTTGATAATATGCTATTTATAGGGGAGAAATCGCGAGCTAATATTAAGAAATACCTTATTATAAAGAAATAGTCTTATAAGGACCTTAGAGAAGCTTATATATTTATAGGCTTTTAAATCGAGAGAAATATAATCGCAAGGATAATTACTATATATTAAGAACTCTATACTACGAAGCTACTTAAGAAGCTTAGAATGCTTGATTCTAAGCTATAATTTATGCTTATGCTACTTAGCATAGTTCTAAAGCTAATAACAACGCTTAAAAGTAGCGAAATCAATAAAAAAGAGACGCTTAAAAAAGCTGAAAAGTCGCTATATAGAATAATTATAGGCTTATGCATTTACTTCTTTAATTATACGCGTTTTGATATAGCTTATGCTATAGGGCAATTAGCACGATTTATAGCTAAGCTATCTTAAATATACCTTAAACACGCGAAACACCTCTTATACTACTTTAATAGCATAAGATGCACTAGCATAATATATAGCAAGATTATAGATAAAATAAGGAGCTTAGATTAGAAGATATATATAGACGCTACTTAAGCTATAAAGAATAATAGGAAAAGCTTTTAAGGCTAGGTAGTAGTAAGGAATAAAGGAGCTGTATTATAGCAAGCAAATCGTTAGAAATCGATATTTATAGCATTGCAAGAGGCTAAAATCATTGCTATAAGTAAAGGAGGAAAGGAGAGTGCTTAGCACGAGAAATTAGCTTTAAACCTTAAAGAAAAGCATTATACGCTAATCCTATACTATAATAATAAAGCTGCTATATTATAGCATTAAGATTAAGGCAAGAATTACCTAAAATCTAAGCATATTAAACTATAATACTTCTATACTCGAAATAACCTTGTTATAACTAGACGGCTATAAATTAAGCATATTATAAATGCAGAATAACTAGCAGATTATCTTATAAAGCAATTGAACCTTTATATAATAGAGAAATACTATAGAACGCTTAGAATAATAATTATAAGGAATTTAAGGGTATAAAAGACGGAAATAGAGGCAAATTAGATCTTGGCATAATCTAAGGCTAAGGGTGGCTATATTTTCAAGGCACTATAGGCCGCGGAAAGAAACAAGTTGATTATGCCGAGTTAAGGGCTAAATTAACGCTATTTAGAGGGCTATTTTATTTGGAAAGTAGTCTATTTATAGACTGTTTTTAGACCGATTTTAAGACCGTTTTAGGAATATATAATTGCTAAGCTATTTTAACTAGCGCGGATAGCTATAAGTACTCTTATAGTGCAACACTATACTATATAGTAGGATACTAAACTCTATAAGAGATATAGGTATTATAAGCTTTAATTTAAGGGCTTATTGCATAAGTTAATAAGGCTCTACACTAGAGCAGTATACTTGCTTGCTATCACGCATAGGGGAGTGTTAGAAAACACGTGCATTTCACGTGTATAAGTGCTTTGTCAGCTACGCATTCCTATATAAATTACCCCTTATATAACCTACTTATATCTAATATATTATCACTAATTCCATCACAACTTGACACCTATCGTGTGTTACTTGTATTATTCCCTCAGTGTTAAAAGCTTCTTGGGAGACCTTTATACAACCTTACGAGCGGGAGGTTAAATGCTCAAGTTTCAGCTCTTTTCTTTGGAAAGATAAAACAAATACAGTAGCTCCAAGCAGAGCAGGTTTAGCCGTTCAGTTTTGATTGAGTTGCATTTTTATTGTATAACAGTACCTTCGTACCGTATTACTGTACGAGGGTCTGGCACTGAAGCACCAGCTGAAAACACAGGCGCGAAACCCAACCACTGACATCAACGAAGGCATGCTGGGGATATACCCACGGCCGCGACAGGAAAAGAAAAGATAGTCACGCTGGCTTGTCCGTCCCGTTTTGAGGCGCTTACCTCGACCAGGCTGAACGCAGGTCTGTGGCGGGATGCTTAGTTCGTGTTCAACCTCCTATGTCTTTGAAATCCTGCCACAAGGCTCTGATATTTTCATGTGATTTCTTCTGCTTGCCTGTATACATACCCCTCTACATGGCATGTCGTGATGGCAATCTACCGCCCACACATCCTTCTACTTACCTTCTTGTCTTTAGCATTTCTCAGTAATGCAGCCGCTGTAAGTCAAGCTGCAGGGTCCCCAAGGTCGTCTCTCCTGAGCAGCAGAGCCAATGCCAACCTCACTCTACTCACCAATGCTACTTCTGTCGTGCAAGACTTAGATTTCACCGTCAACTGTACTGTTTCTATATCATGGTATCATAACTTGCCAAGCAGCGGGGCAGGCTTTGGGAACAATACCATCAATGCCGAATTTCTGCGGCTGGCTTTGCCAGTACAATATCAGAACGAGACCAATGATCAGATTGCGAGTTTCTACGATGAAATGTCATCTGGAGTTCTCTTGGAAATTGGCTGGCTCAGCACTGCTAAGGATGTTATTCAAACAGCCTGCATTGCCCCGCAATACGAGGAGCAGATATCACTCTCAGACCTGGACGCAACTCGCAACTGCACGGCGACAGCGATATTCCTGAGCAGTCTGGGATGGATTACCGGAGTCCAGAACTATACCACCATTAGCTCCAATGACACTTCTTGGCTTGAGTTCTTGCGTGCTGCGCTGCCAGAAAGCAATCGGAGCAGTATTACGGATCTCGAGTTGGTCGTCTATCGCAACTACTTCTTGAGCTCCGAGACAGCTGCAGACATCACGAGCTTCCTGAAGGGTGGCTTCGATGCATGTCAAAATGACATCTGCAAGGTCCAGGGCTACACTGGTAACCCAGACGTTGGCGGCATTGGTGTAAGTTTCCAGATCGAATATTTCCGCTCTGCTTATGCTAATAAGTGGATTCAGGTAATTTCTTCGTATACAGTAGAGGCCGCTCTGGTTACAATATATTTTGTTGCCATCAACCTCCAGGTCTGGATGGAGGGAGCGGGATACGGGGACAAGATTCCGCAAAGGATGCAGACGGCCTTGGGGAAAGCCTCAGACGAGCTTGCAGATGGCGCGCTCTTCTTCTCCCTGTCCATCAGCACCGCCGGATGGGTGTCTTTTGTATCAGGACGATCCTACTACGAAAAGCTTGTGTTTACCTCGGCCAACGTGTTGGCGCTCAGTGCTCTCTTCGCATTTCTTGGCATGTTTACTGCCGATGGACACAAGAAGCGCGGAGAATACATCTTGGCAGTTATGATAGCGGCAATACTGACGGAGAGCGCAATCCAGTACATTGTCTACCTAAGTGAGCCTAATGAAAAGTACGACGACTATGCCTGCTTGCATCTCCAATTCCAAGACGAAGGCTACCATCCTGCGGTCTTCGAGGCCCTATTCTTCATCTTGCTAGGACTGTCAGTTATCGCTGGTATCGTGGGCATCTTTTGGTTAGAGCACAAGAGGAGAGCAACGAAGAAGTCCAGGGCTCAGCAAGGGCCTTGCGCAGAAAAGACCCCTGCAGTTAGCAAGGCTTGGATGTGGAGAGACGAGACGATCAATGGCTGGGTTACCAGAACACGAATCCTCATCCAAACCGTTGCTATTGCCGTGATGTGGGTTGAGTTGGTCTATCTCTGGAAAATCCGCAGCATCATGTCGAGGATTGCTGGAGACACCTGGTCTGAAGGGGCCTGGGGCTTTGGGCAGATTCTTGCGCTCTTCATCTGGTTTCCCCCAATTATCGACATAGTTAGTTGGCTAAGTGAGTTCTGATATCCCCCGAAATGCGTGCTAGGTAGATTTGCTGACTTTCCATAGCCCTGCCTGAATGGATGCTTGGGGGTGAGAAAAAGAAGAAGCCCAAATCCAAATGGGGGTTTAAGGAACAAGGTAATACATTTCGCTGCTGTATCTACTCACAATTTCTAACAAACAAGCAGGCCATTCTTCCACTTCTTTTCCCGAGGCAGGTCCGGTCATGAAGAGTGGTGAGAAGTCCGTCGCGCGAGAACCTGTTGTTGCGGAGATAAAATGATTTTGTCTATAACAGAAAGGCTGCCGGTGCTGCTGCACTAGCAGATCAGCGATCTAGATTAATGTCGGCAAATCAACCTGCTCTGACAGAAACCTAATCTTCTTCACATTAGTTAGTTGCGCTTCCCAAAATTATTTGAAGCGTCCGCTTTTACGTTCTCTATCGTGCTTATTTACCTGATCTAACCAGAAGACTCGAGCTACTCTTCGGAGTCTCCTCCGAGAACTTGACCTGTATTTCTGGCCCCTTTCTCCTCTTCTTCCTACCTATCCCTTTCCATGCGCCATCTATCTCCTACTCTAAAGAATCAACTTTTCCATCGTCCAAACCGCCCCAAATAGTAATCCTCCCTCCCCTCCGCCTGAGCCTTTCTCTCCTCGCCTGAGCCGCAGCTCCAACCCCCACTTTCAAATCTTCCTCTCCTTTCCTCAAATATACGAGTGCAGGATTGGCAAAGTCGATATACCATCGCACACCCTCACCCCGACTTCCGTCCTTCCCCTTCTCGATGACCCCGCTTCTCCCTTTGCCAAGACGGAGATTCTCGCTCTATGACACTTGGTGGTGCATCTTACACAACCTCGCGCTTGGAGCCCAGTCCGTTTCTGCCCACCCTTTCTATGCAGTCGGATCATTGATCCTCCAAATGGCAGCGATTGAAAGGTCTTCGGCTTCGTTGCATTTGGTATTGGATTGAATTAAAAGCATCTCGTTAGAAACTGGATGCTGAGTAGCAGGAGGTAATTTGGGCGTGTTGATATCGAGTGTGGATGTCGTGACCTTGACTGACTCGGGGCGCCGGTATTTTCCTTCATCTTGTCGATGATTTCAGTGAGTACTAATCAAACCTTGGTCGTGCTCCTAACCCTTCATCTCAAATGGAAACTTGACTTTTCCGCACTTCTCCCTGTTCTCCACCCACTTCCTTATCCTCGCTCTATCCCAGCCACTCATCCACCTATTCTCATCATTTTGCACCTTCCTCTCTCCCAAAAAAATCCTGTTCTTGCCTAAGAAACACTTCTTCCCATCATACATCATCTGTAGACATTCATCATTCTCCTTGCATTTCTTCTTACACTCGTCAAAATTCCCAACCTCGCTCTCATCATCCCTCGAGTCATTCTCCCAATCCGCCATATAATCCGGCAATAAATCCTCCACCAGGTCTTCGAAAAGTTGTTGGAACGTAACCGGCTTTGTCGAATGCCTTCTACCATTCTCGAACTCTCGCATTTGCAAGGCCGCATCAGGAGAGACATGATGCATAGTCACAACCGGCTGACACCAGTGCTCATCATCAAACGGAATCAGAGCCGGTGGCTCCCCTTGCGTAGTCGGCCAGCTATTACTCAAATCCAGGCCGTACTCCTTCAATACTTGTGCCATAACCCAGTCACCACAACACTCATTCCTCATTTTCTCATCCCAGCGCGAAGCAGTCCCATTATGTGTCACGGAAAAGGAGTGCATGGCTGGTTGCGAGAGAAGCATTCCTGATCCGCCGTGGGCGAAGGGTTTATCGTTGATAAGGGAGAGGGAGCCGTAGAAAGAGGGTTCGGAAGCGTCCAGTCGAGATAGCCAAGTTAGGAGCGTGGAATGGAGGATATAGGTGTCAGCGTCGACGTGGAGGTACCAGCTGGCATTGGGGTGCATGGCGTAGGACTTCTCGAGGAGGTGGAGTTTCTTGTACTTGTCGAGGACCCTGGTGGCTGTTAGTATATTTTCTGGTGGCATGAGAGTCACGGCGCTGGTGGTGAGACATGTATCTCAAAAATTGCGGTGGACAAATGGGATATTATGTTGAAACTTACCATGCTGCAAGGTCATTCCCATTATTGGGACTTCTCATCCCCTTGACGAACTCGTTGATTTTGGCGGGGTCCCGTAGCTCGTTCTGCTTCCTGTAGATCTCGAAATCCGGATTATCTTTCATGAGATCCCCCGGCATTGTGTCGAGCGCATCGTATAATTTGTAACCATCTATCTCCTGATCCATATCTGAGAAGATGAAGACATTTTCGGCGCAGAGAAGAGAGGTCTTCATTTGTGTGGGGATCCTGTGCATGGCTTCTGTAGCACCGGTGTTGACTGTGATGACCACATCCCCCGAGCCTGCCATAGTGGGGCAGAATTTCCGTCGCTCAAGTTCCAGTGCAGACTTGCTATTCGGAAGACTCCCAGTCTCTCGATTTGAGTTGCCGGGAAACCATCCCCAGGACGAAGTGGAACAGCTGGTCTCTGGCGGGCCAGGAAGGCTGTACCCATATTGATTCTGCAACCGAAAGACCAAAAACAGAGAGAAAAGACAGGAGAGTGATAAGAGTCTAAGGGAACGGCCAGACAGCCGTCCTTTAGAATAAAACATGTCGAATATAACCCGCGAATATCGGGCGTACAAGTACATTACAAACAACAAATGGAGAGGAGGGGAAAAGAGATATCGAGTCTGACACTTGGCAGCCTTATACAGATGTCGACCTCGACAGAAGGAGCCGGCCCTAGCGGCATGCAGCTGAGAAAAGAAACACGCAATCCAGCAGCGAATCATCCAGACCCTTTTTCCTTGAGAGTGAATAATTCGTAGGCCTGGCCTGGTTGCAACGCAAACGGAAATGGGCCACCTACGAAGAAGGCTCCTTGTCCGCAACCACGCGTTCAAAGCTTCCATCTTTGGGGGTCGTACAAGGTACGTGATTCGTGGGAATTGGGCGTGGCATGATGGATAGTTGGTACGAGAGACATGCGCCGGAGTGTTTTCAGCTCTCGAGGTTCTGGATCGGGAGATGGTTGTGCCACACGAGATGGCGGCTTGGCTAGTTCTAATATTGGCTTCAGCAAACGAGCGAAGGCTTTTGATTTGGGGTTTCAGACCGGTGGATACTGGACTGGATGCGTGGAGTCTGCTCGAGTCCGTAAAGGGAGAAGAGGGGAATTCATTCTGGGATTGTAAAAACCGTTGACTGGTCCAGCTGCATCAACTGCGCCGATAGTGCCGGTATGGCTGGTACAGTCAGCATTATCACAACCTTTTCTGCTGCTCCCTTCGAATACGACCCTTCGTCGTTACGAAGTTACGTTGCTGGTTCTAACTTCTGAAGGAAAAGGACGCGTCACCCACCGAACGCAAATCAGTCTTTTACAAAGTTTTTGTTAGTGAAGAGGGTTGAATACGAGAGCTTCATGGCGAGGCGAGGAAGTCCGTGCTAGCCAATGAAATATCTCTCCAATCCGAGTTCTACTTCGTATCAACACCAACATACCATACCAACATCGCTATAGGTGCGAGCGCTAATATGGGCGCGCATGAAACTATTTCCTAATAATCTGATGCTACGTTCAAAGTCCAACGGCAATTTCAACATGTTTCAAATTGATTGCGTCTATTGCGCGCGCTCTATTGCAGACTGGACCGTCGTTCCCTCGGTAGCCGATTTTTGGCTACTTCTCGAGCCAACATCTAGCCTCCAGCCTGCCCAACCGGTGCCGAGGATTGCGAGGACGGGCTTGGGGGAAGTAGTGGTGGTGGGTGTTAGAGTTGAGGAAGAATATGAGTGAACTTTAGCTGGAGTGGAGGTTTGGAGGCGGGTTTTGGGCACCATGGTCATTGAGATGGAGGTGGGGAGGTGAGATTTAGATTTCCGAGAATTGGTGAGAGAGGATGGGTATCCCTTCTTTCCAAGACCTAGTTTGCTTAGACCTAGTTGACTTGAAAACCCATCAAAATATAAGAAAATGCAGTTTTAGATCTCGATGTCTTCAGAATACGAGAGCAGCGAGGATGGATTCCAACTCTGGACATCACAGATAAATGAATGAAGGGAACCTATCTATGAATGAAAAGCCGGCAAAGAAAGGAAGTAATTTCCAAATCAAGGCAATTTCAGAACCAAGCACTCAAATTACGAAGTTCCACAGTCCCACTGCCCCAAATTCTGTATAGCTGTCGCTACACCGCCGAAGCTGGGAACCGTCTGAACCAGTGGACCTTTGAGACTGACTTAACTGTCGAAAAGCCCAGGCTGTCGGAACTGCTTGACTGTCAAGCCATGAATCTACCCATAACATGCAGAGAACTTTTCAGGTGGGCATTGGCTAAACGAGGTGTAGTATCAGCGTTCCCCTCTCGAAGATTATAAATTTCAAGTATTCTTTAGCCACGGTGAGTTTGGGTAGCTCATTTCACATCGATGCCGTAATTTAGAGATCTGATATTCTTCATTTGGTTTGCCTCTCAATTTCTCGAACCTATCTAGAACAGCTAGCTGAATGCAGCGTTGCCATCACAAATCCGGCGATCCACTAAACACAGTTATCTTCCCCAGCACCACCATTGCCATCGTCATCATCGCATTGCTTTTAGATCAGAATTAACACCCTCTTCCAATCTTCAAAAGCGCCACCACCATGTATCCCATTACGCCATTACCAGAGTTCGAAATCGAGAAGTAGAAGCAACGAACCCCTCCCTACTCCCAAAACCTTACCCGCGCATGCTATGCCACACCAAATGCACCTTTTCGAATCATAAACGCTATCACTCGTCACGAGCAAGAATCTGATGAAGAGGGCCGGGGAGAACGGAAGAAGGAAAGGCGATTATGCCATGTAGCTATAAGTCGGCACATCCGCCTCCTCAATACGCTCCAAGTATTCACGCTCGATCAGGGATTCGATGCGCTTCTTCATCATTGCGAAGTTGGGGTTGAAGCGGGAGGCGAGTTGGGTGATGACTTCGGCGCAGAGTTGTTGGTGGGTTTGGGTCTTGCGAGCCCTTATGGATCAAATTATTAGCTCTATTTTGGAAAAGAACGAACAGGGAATTGGGGAGGGGAAGAGCAACATACTTCATGATCCTCACAATCGCCCCATCGATAACAAACCCTCTATGATCATCGTTCCTCGCCTCCGTCTCCTTGCGCTCCTCGTCTCCTTCCACCTTATTCGCTACGCCCCCACCAACCATAATCGGTGCTTTGATCTTCACACTCTTACTCGTAAACCCTTTATTAAACTCGAAACTATCCCCGTTCCTCGGCAAATCCTTACTCACCGGACTCTTCAACAGAACTTTAGCCTTCGGGGGTCCGGAGAGAGTGTGGAGCATACGAGAGAGATCGGAGAGAGGGATTTTGGTGCGTGCGGATATCTCCTCAAAAGAGAGGGATCCACCTTCGGGGAGCTCATTGAAGAGGAGCAGGATTACCATGCCGTATGTTGGGACGTTGATTTCGTATCGGCGCTCGCGACCAAGCATTCCTTCCTTGCCAGGAATTTTGGGGAAGACGCAGCGGATATCAGCGTTGCCTACAAAACCGAGCCAAGTCAACATACGGCCACGGCGGTCCTTGTCGTAGTATGCCTTGAAGGATTGTTGGAGAGTGTTGAGCTCCGAAGGCCATATCATCTTCTCTCTATCCTCGTTCTTGTCGCCCATATACTCCATTGGCCAGTAGTTTGTGGTCAAGACATTGACTCCAAGGTCGATTTGCTTGCGATCAAGATCACCGAGGTCGTGGATGTGGGATCGGTAACCGGCAGTGAGCTCTTCGGACATGTTCATATCCTTGAACATACCTTCGAGCTTAGTAGTGAACGAGTTGCCGATCTCGAGCTTCATGCGGGAAATCATCTGCTTTTCGACATCTTGAGATTCGGACTTGTTGCTCATTAGTCTGCGAGCCAGATGCTTCTTGTAGTATCTCTCGAATAAATCCTTGTCTTGGATGTATCGAAGGAGAGTAGTCGCCTTGTCAAGAACCTCGTCAATTTCTCCCTCAGTCTTGCCCTTGATCCCACGCTTGAGGTTGTCGTCGATGAAGAGCGAAACGTACTCAGCGCATTTTCCAAACAGGTTGATGAAGTCGGAGAAAGATTTGGTGAGAGCAGTTTGCAGGATAAGATCCTCATCAAGACAAGTTCTCCACATCTTGTCAAACTTGTCCTTTAAACTCAGGACCTCATCAACCCATCTGATAGCAGCAGCCGTCTGCCTCGCAGTACCGGTTTGCCTCGCCTTCGTCTTACTGCTTCCTTCTCCCGCATCAGCTTCCTCAGCAGGGATTGGTGTCGCAAAGTCGGTATTCGTAATGTTCTTGTTGATCTCATTCCCTAAATCCATGACCCGAGCTTGAAGTGCAATCTTGAGCGGCTCCTTCGACGGATCAACACGAGAGATATGCGCATAAAGAAGTGTTAAATCCTCGAATCGATCATTCTCAATCATAGCCTTGACACCACTTCCCTCCATTGCTAGGAACTCCGTTAAATGCGCACTGATCAACTCCGCCTCTACAACCTTGGCGATCTTCCCCGAAGTATTAGGTAACAACGTAGTCTGGCATCTATCCTCCTCCTCAGCAATGCGCTTTCCAGTTTGTTGTAGCCAGTTGCTAGCATCATTCTCTTGCAGCAATTTCGAGCTCTCAGCACGATAAAACTCCCTACTACTCTTCAAGAACTCGGGCTCGAAAGTCGTTAGGTAGAGCTTCTCGTCCATAGCCTCTTCATCTGTCTCATAAATGCCATCCAACATGAACATTGTTGATCTTAACAAGTGTCGATTAATGACATCCCCATCCCGCTCCATACTAATCATATCTAACACAACCGAAGTCAGAATATGAAAGATCGTCATATGTCCAGCAGCTTGGTTCGGAGGCGAGCGCAAGATATGATCCCTGAAGAGACCTACTGCCATGGTGAAGATGAGGATCTTCTTGTTATCGTTGCAGTAAACACGATCCATGTACATCAGCACATCAGTCGTCATATTCATCGTGGTAACATGATCTCTCCAGCTCGTCTCCAGTCCTCTCAAAAAGTCTTCTCCCGTCAAGCGTCTCTCATTCGCGGTAATGCCAGCCGCACCCCCAACCGTGATATTGACCAAGTTACCCGTAACCAAACCGCGGATCTGCGGCATGACCTCTGTGCCAAACCATTGCTCCTCAAACTCTTTAACGCGGTCATAGAGCTGATTTCCTTGCTTCTTAAGCACGATCTTGTAGGAAGCGCGGTAGATCTGCTCGAAAGAGAGTTGAGACGCGTTCTTCGTGTGGATCTCGCGGAGAGCGGAGCGGAGGATGTCCCATTCGACCTCAAAGCCTGTGGAGTCGCCGTGACGGCTCAGGATACCCTGGAGATTTTTATGTTAGATGTGATTCTTGCAACATGGGTTCGCAGATGAGGAAGGCGGTAAGGAGAGAAATACGGTGATATGACAATACTGGCTAATATGCATTGCATAGGCAGCCGCTGAGTTGAACGATACGTCAGACGCCATCTTAGTGTACTGAGCCTCAACTAAGGTTCTTGCATTTGAGTACAATCAAATTGAACCCATTCAAGGCAGTGGAGTAGAAAATTTAAAGCCTCAAAGATCAGAGCAAATAAGGAAAATACCAGTGTCGTGAATCGGGAGGGGAAGGAAAGTGATAGCAGTGCATGAAGAGCATAAACATGAACGGGGTGAACACGCAAAACCACAACCACTTACCCCCCTTCTTGGTGGCCGAATCTTTCCCCTTCTCCCAGAAATCATCTTTCCAGCTTCCTACAAATTTTCCTACAAATCGTAGCCTTGTAGGTTCGCAGGTTCTTGTAGTTTAAGAAAGTAGCGTTTGGTGGGGGTGGCTATGAGGCTGAGATGTAGCTCTGGACTCGGCACATTTCGCGGGGTGTTTGGGTAGTAAGGGAACAGGGGGGCTAAAGTAAACAACGGTGAATGGACAAGACTCATTCAGGGTGATTTGGTTGTCAAGCAAAAGTAGGGGAATAACAAATGTTTCTTTTGGGGGGCAGAGAGGGATGGTACTGTACTCGCGAACTTCAGCTAGAGATGCCTATCCTATCTAATCGTGCAGGCCGGGCCTATATTTATCCGACCCCAGATCTCCAAGCCTTTCTTGAAAGTTTTTAGCCTTATCATATTGACTTGCATCCAAACTTATTTTTGTACAGCCAACGTTACTCAACTGTTCCCTTCTTCTGTGCTCCTCAGTAAAACTACACAATGCCACCTTTCCAAACAACCTTCGCAGCTCTGTGGACACTCTCACAGGCAGCTAGAACCGGAACCTCTCGCTCCATCGCCTACTCGAATCCAACCAGACGAGCTACCCTAATTCCAATCAAGCCTGCATCTTTTGCCCCAATACCTTCGCGCTGTGCCCGCTTCTACTCTACGCCTTCTTCCTCGGAACCCAGCTCTCCAGAATCACCCGCCACATCACAAGCAACAGAACCACCCTCCGCCTCCTCTCGACGACTCACCGACCGCTTCTCCCAACCCGAGCCAGAAGCAGAAGAAAAGCAAGTTCGACCACCGCAGCCAGAGTATGAGATGACTTTTACGTGCGTGCCGTGCCGGACGAGGAGTTCGCATCGGATTAGCAAGCAGGGTTATCACCATGGGAGTGTGTTGATTACTTGTCCAGAGTGTAGGAATCGGCATGTTATATCTGACCATTTGAAGGCTCGTCTCTCCTACTTTTTTGTTTTCCTGTTGCTGGTTTTGCAGTCAGAAGATGTCAGGGGGAACTGGAGGAGCGAATAATAGATGAAAGTACATTTGAAGGGGCGCGAAGTGAAAAGAGACAGGCATTGGGATGCTAGCTAACAGGATCTTAGATTTTCGGGGATAAGCACATGACGATTGAAGATCTGATGAAAGCAAAAGGTCAATTGGTTCAGAAAGGAACACTGAGTGAAGAAGGGGATATCGAGTTCTGGGAAGATGGGAGAACGACGAAACGGGGCGGACGAGCTGGGTTGGAATAGCAGACTGGTTGAGATAGAGGAGAGGGGAGAGAAGACAGTCGGTGAAGGTGTATGATGCGGGGATGAAGAGTGTTGGGAGCGGAAAGGGAGGATGCGTAGGATGGGTTAGAATTCTTGTCAGGTTTAGCGGGGCGATTTGATAGATGGCGTTTTGGAAATATCTCCCCTGTGGAGCTATGTATGGATTGGATGTATAAGTACGAGATACTAGGCATTTTAGCAATGGGAGCGGATGGGATATGGAATAGAGCAGAGCCGACGAAGGAACAAGTATCACTCTCAATGATAACGGCATTGCAAAATACTCATTGGACATGCGAGACTCTTTTCTTGCCGTACTGAATCGTCTTAAATATGTAGATTGAGATAACTACTTCGACTAGGGTAGGCAGCAAAGGAAACCTTGTGGTTGTTCATTCAGGATTTATTGGCAATTTCATAATGGCTGAGAAGAACGAGCCGAACGAGAGAAAGCCAGAAAGAAGGCAACAAACTTACCTGGAAACCCGGGAGGCGTTGGCGGGAGTAATCAAGTGGACTCTTTTGTTCTGTGGAAATAGTCTGTAGGTCTCTTATTGTTTACAATGCAATCTTACCCATAAATTCATAGTCGCAGTCTACTAGCTTCCTTGCCTCTGTTGTCCAGCGATTAATTGCCACTGTGCAATCTCAACCCTCAAATAGAATTAGCGCTGCAGACTCCGGAACTCCATGTTATGCTCTTTCCGCACATCGAATCATAGACCAGGAAGCAATTAGATCAGACTATCGGATACCGCAGCGTGAGAAATTAGCTCAAGTCGTGGTCCTTGGAATTAGACCACAAAGGTCGCCAGGAATCCCCCAACACTCAACCTAAGATCTTAAGTCCCCCCTTCGTCTTACTCCCCACCTTCTGCACCCCCGCCCCTGTCTTATCCGTATCCCCCTTCCCTCCCTTCCCCTTATTTCCCTTCTTCCTCTTCCCTTGCTCTCTCGGCGTCACCGCCTTGATCTCCGTTGTACTCCTCCGCAATAACACCGGATGACTGCCTATATACTTCCCCTGCATATCTCTTGCCGCCTGGAAGAACTGATCTCCGTCACTGAAACTCACAAAACCATAGCCTTTACTTTTCGTGGTGCGTTTGTCGCGGATGACGCGTGCTTTTTGAACGGATGGCCAACGAGAGAAAGCTTTGTGGAGGGACTCGTCGGTTACTTCCCCTGCGAGGTTGCCGACGAAGAGGCGGAAGTGAGCGGGGTCCCATTCCAGGAGGGACGAGTCGGTCCAGGTTGATCCACCACCAGATCTGACAACAGTACTTGTATTGGTCTTTGCATCAGAAACAACGGTAGCGACACCAGTGGAGGGAGCAGCAGCTGAAGACATAGCAGCGGAGCTCATGCTCGGTCCAGCTTCACGACCACCTAGGGGAGCAGCATTCGCTGAAGTCGCAGCGCCGGATCCTTCACCAGCTGGGTAACGACGGACAGCACCGGTGTAGCCCCCAGAAGATGAAGCGTCTTTGCCTGCGTAAGCGGATTGCCATTGTGCGATTTGAGCTGCCATCTCGGGATCTTCCTCATAGCTTCTTCCTGGGTTTGCGCTAGGTGGTGCGAACGGGTTCCGGATTTGGGGAGCAGCGCCGTATGCTGGTTCTTGCTGTTGTTGTTGTTGTTGTTGTTGTTGTTGTTGTTGTTGTTGTTGTTGT
>JAPZPB010000711.1:0-15000 GCA_037952635.1 Bryoglossum gracile | reverse complement strand
CCCAAAGAACGTATCTCCTGGAATAGGGGTCATATCTCTTGAGGCCCCTATCAACTCCCCCGTTCATCCTATTCTGCATGTTTGCCCCCGGATCATGGTACGAGTCCCTAAACAATTAGTAACAGCGGAAGAGCATCAGCGTCTTACTTACCAATTCCCCCACTCATCTGCATGTATTGGCCTTCTACTTCCCTTTCGCTGAACGAACATATCTGGACCTTTACCAGTCAAACAGTCGCCAAACCGACTGAACCAGCCACGATTATCCTTGCCGCCTGGCGCATCTTTGGGCCAAACCATCTGTAATTGACGAGGCATTTTGTAAGTAGGACTTCAGAGGAATTACGAGAAGGTTTTCAAAGATGAAACTGCGGTTGAGATCGAAAGAGCGGGACGCAAGCAACTGATATATCTATCATCACAGCCGCAAAATAAAAAGATTGCTGTCTGGATGCTCAGAAGGCAATATGACTCCAATCCAACATCTCGTTGAGTTTGACCGCTCAAACGCAGTTCTCGGCTTGTCAAGCTGAGAAATCGATGATTCCATTGGAAACTCACGGAGGAGCAAACGAATATCTCAACAGGAGGAAGATCCTCCATCCTACCCAACGAGCGATATATTCCATTCCTTGGCAGCCACCGGCCAGTAGGTTTAAAGGCCCCGAGCTTCTAATCCGCACCTCGAACGAAGAATGTCGGGGAGAGGAATAACTATACCTGGATTATGCAGCATCCCGAGTTATAGATAACATAGAGAGCTGGCTGTGGCACTCAAGGAACTTGGTGTCACAGAGGTGAATCATAGGAGAGGAGGTTCCCTCGTCTAAGTGTGGGGAAAGCTCGGGCGGGTAAATCTAACGCCCGGGCCACTTGAGGTAAACATCAGAACGCAACCCGATGTAGCGCGATTTCTGGTGTAATTATTCCAACATCCATCTTCCGATCCACAACCTTCCTCATACCGACCAAGACCTTCCACGACCTTGTCGCGTCTTCACTGCAGGCTTCTATGCTAGTAATAGTTATCTTTCTGCAGGTGAGAGAGAACCACGCTAAGTCACCCGAACGGCCGAGATACCTTGATACTTCGCGTCACGTTCGACCACGACCTCGAGGGCAGAGACAGGAGCTCTTACCCAAGATCGCCGAGCTATAATCTAATCCAACCTGCTTGAATCTTGTACGATAAGATTTCTTGGATCTTAGAAGCGGATCTAGGTACAGTCCTTGGTCGCTCGCGTTAAGAATTGTTGTCCTCCTCGAATATTGCGATCACCGGGTTTGAAATTGAACCGACATACCAGCACAATTGGAAATTTGTCACTACCAGAATCACAGCAGACCGCTTGCATACACTTGTGCTGGAATTTCTGTTTTACAGAAACCATTGTTAGGCCAACAATGTGGGAAGACTCACAGTCCTGAAAACATACGAGGAAATCTGGAGACAAAGAGAATGCACGTCTGAAGGCAGGAGTTACACATTGGGACTGGTGGCACATTGAAAGAGCCTCGGGTCAACATTTGCCCATGCAGCATTGAGAGTTGGAAGACTTTGGGTAGAATTGTTACGGCCACAGATGCACAGTTAGACACGGCTGTCTCTATCAATCTTGGGACGTCATTTGGAAGAAGATTGTGCTTTCTGAAGAACAGGGCACCACAGAGGCCTTATTTGAGAAGGAATAACCCTTTGAACTGATTGGGAACCTTTCATCATGCCGACGGTTCAAGTGGGACCCAGGTCTGACCTGGAGCTGCAGCAGATTGCAGACGCAATGGGTAAATCAAGAAAGTTCATTGTTGTGACGGGAGCTGGAATAAGCACAAATTGTGGGATACCAGTAAGTTATCTACCATGCCCTGTTTCATGTACTCACATTGCTATAGGACTTTCGCTCAGAACATGGCTTGTATTCTATGATTCAAGCTCAGTACGATGCAGCTGTGCAAAATCCGCCCTGGGAGAAGAAGAGCCAGAACACCTTTGATATTGACGATAGGCCAAAAAAGAAGAGGAGAACTTGGTATTATGAAGTGGTAACACCAGATGGCGAGGTAGTAGATGTAATTGATGAGTCGGGAGAGCAGCGGTCAGAACCAGAACCAAGACACTTGTCTAGGTCTCAGTCATCCAACACTACGACCAGCAACTCAAGGAATAGCACACCTCTCAAATCGCCATCAGAGAGTTCACTATCAAGTTGCCCCTCTATAATTTCTGAGCAGTCGAATGAGGAAACTTATGGTGACCAATTTATCTCAGAGGTAGGAACCACTTCAGAAACCGCCACCTCGAGTAGCAGAATTGCAAGCAACGTGAGAGAGCCAGTCTTAACAGAGACTCGACCCTCGACTCCTGAGATACAGAATCGAAGGTCAACCCGCAACTGCTTAGCGCAAGCTTCAACTTCTACAACCAAACCTCCAGATCCCCCACCCCCGACTCCACCAAGAGAACAGGAATCAACCACAGATCTAAACTCGGCTACTTCTGACCCCATCAGAAATCCATTGCCATCCGGCTTTACACCCACCTCGCAACCGTCACAACCGTCACAATCCTCATTTCCCGTATTGGCAACCTCTAGACCTCTTAAACGCCAATCGGCCCCCTCAGTCATTGAGGTTAGCTCTGTGTCAGACATCAATTCTCGCCCACAACCTCCTCTACGAACCCGAACTAGTATTCTCCAAAAACAAGAGTCGAGCTACTCCTCATCGAAGTCAGACGACGACGAACCGCCAGCTACGCAATCATCCCAAAGCTCAAGAACGAGCTTGCCGAATCTAAAAGGCAGAGACCTCTTTGATTCTATAATCTGGAGCGATGCCTTCACGACCTCTATATTTTACATGTTTATCTCAAGCTTCAGACAGAAGATCCGGGAGGTCCCCTCCACCACGGAAACCCATAAATTCCTCCGCATCCTTCGAGATGCCGGACGCCTTGTCCGAAATTACACCCAAAATATCGACTCTCTTGAGGAGCGGGAAGGACTCTCTACGGACCTCAGTCTTGGGCCAGGCAACCGGTCGCGCTTTCTTACGAAAGCGCTTAAAGAGCCCAGACCCGTGGATGTTGGACGAGCAGATACTCACTTTGGCGGAGTTGAATGCGTTTTCTTGCACGGTAGCCTGGGCTCGCTCCGGTGTGGGCTTTGCACCAAATTATCTTCGTGGGAGGAAGGAGATCGAGCGACCACGACTCTTTCCGGCCAGGCACCGGATTGCCCCGCGTGCTCGAACAACAATGCCAACCGTACTGGAAGAGGACGAAGAGGACTTGCCGTCGGCCGCCTAAGACCTGATATCGTTCTCTATGGGGAGGAACATCCCAGTGCAGATCTCATTGCGCCACTGGTCACCCATGACCTTAGCCTGGGCCCGGATGTTCTCCTGATCATGGGCACGAGCTTGAAGGTACACGGACTGAAGATCATGGTGAAGGAGTTTGCGAAGGCTGTGCATGCAAGGGGGGGGAAGGTTATATTCATTAATAGGACCAAGCCACCAGAGAGTACCTGGGGTGATGTTATTGATTATTGGGTGGAGTGGGATTGTGATGAATGGGTCCTTGATTTGAAGGCGAGAAGAGGGGATATCTGGTTGCCGCAAGGCACCATCCAGGAAGATGAAAAACGAAGAGACTTGGCGGGCGCCGCGAAAGCAGTCAAGCAACCAAATACAGGCAAGAAGTCTTTCGTACCCTGGAACCAAAGAGACGACAAGATTAACGGGGCCTACATATCATTCAAGATCCTCGATTTGCTAGCCCAGTTGAAGGATGAGAACAAGCAGATTGCTCCACGGGACCTGTTCTACGAGAGGCATCGCTTGAAAATGCCTGGGGGAACACCTGCGCCAACCAGTCAATTGGGGAAGCTACAGCCGTTCAAGAAAACTACCAATCGTCCAGCTCCTAACGAGGCCACATCAAAGCTGGTATCGAAGCCAAAATTAAAGTTAGGATCAAACTCGGTTTCGAAGTCGAAGTCCAAGGCGGTATCGAAGCCATCCAGGAAGTCTTACCCAGCAAACAAACCCGTACCCGTAGCTATAGACAAGACAGACATCGCCTACATCATCTCCGAGAGATGGGATTATCTTCGAAGGATAGCACCAGGGCTCACTCCAATGCCGCCCACAGAACTTCGGCTCCCATTTACTAAGCTCCCACTTAACATGCCATCTCAATACCGATCATTAGCATGGGGTTTCTTCCCAAATATGGGTGCAAAATCTGACTCGAAAATCCTCGGAGTGAATGGAATGAACATTGCAAGTCTCCCGCCCTCGGGCTCGACAATCCCAGTCCATTGCCCTAGCCCAGCAGAGAGACGAAGATCAGCTTCAGCTATCCATTCTCAGAGCCACGCCGAGACGCAGGCTGTCAACCACACCTATGGGACAAGATCGAGAGCAAACACGAGGCTGAATGGAGAGAGGAGATTGTCGACTTCAGACATAATCGTGGTAGATGCAGGAGATACTTCGATGTTGTCGGATACCTCAGACACGTCGGATATGATTGTGGTGGCGCCGGTGGGAGTGAAGACCTTACCAAGCCCTCCAATGAGTGGAGAGCTATCACCGACGAGCAAGAGAATGAGCATTGAGGCCATTCTATCGGATGCGAGTTCGGGCGAGGAGTGGCATTCTGCGCAGGAGGACTAGTGCGATGAGACACATGGCTTGTAATGTAAAAGATAATGCCAGGAAAATGAATCAAATGAATCAAATGAAGCATGGAACTCAGGAACTGGTATGTGATGCCAATTCGTGATGCATATGATGTCGATCCTATCCGTTTCCCAAAATCCAGGAGATATTCACATTACCTCTAGCCTTCCAGTGCCCTATCACTCTCCGTGCTCTTCGCCATCACCCTTAACAGCAGAAGTGAAGAAAGACCACAGTGTCAGATAGCCTCTACCATCAATTCCCATGCATCCCTAAATAATAATGGTTTTATAATGCGCTCGCCTTAGATGGGACGGTGGCTGCTTGTAAGGACTGCAAGGAAACCGAGTGGGGAGTGTTGGCAACTCGCTTACCGTTTTACCATAGATATATATATGCCAAAATAAGCCAAGATACAGTAACTAGGAATTAGGTTCAGTGTGGATGATTTCATGTCAAGTTTTTACGGTTCGATGTGCGATCCAGATAGTACCTCTGTGTTATAGCTATCACCCAAGTGCCTAATTTCAAAATATTGCCATGAACCTGACGGGCTTAGCACCGGTGGGGAAGATGTAGGGAAAGGTCAATCTTTTTTGGAGTTTCTTGGAGCCTTCATTATTTTGCGGAATTACCGAGATATTTTGCTTGGAAATCTTTTTTGGAGTTTCTTGGAGCCTTCATTATTTTGCGGAATTACCGAGATATTTTGCTTGGAAATCTTTTTATCTACCCTTTCTTTTTTGGTACTTGATTAGATTTTCGATAGGAAAGGGGCGGCGGCGACCAAGCGATGGAGAACAGTGGGGTTGTGACCACTGACCCTAATGCTCCTATTTTTGTTGTTGAGAAAGGAGAGGATATAATAACAAGATGACCAGATACTCAAATAAAATTGATCCAGACTTAGAATTTAGTTCAATTTCCAGAGAGTCAAAACTTCCATCCTCCCCCCTTTCGAACCGAGCCCCGCAGTGCAAAATCCTCCTCCCATGCTTCTCTTTCCACATTTAAACCTCACACTCGCTATTCGAAGAACAATTGAAATTTAGGCAACACTTATCTACCTTCCTCTCCAGGTCTAGTTCCTCCCTTGGCTTACTCCACACCATAAAAACCCTCTCGTCTCACAGCTCGCTCTCGCTTCTTCCTCATCGTTTTTCTCCCCTCTCACCACCTCTTTCATCCTTATCTCCAACACCACATTTCTTCCTCTTCTCATATTACTGATTAATACTCAGAATAATGCCAGAAACCGCATATCTGATCACTGGAGCAAACAGAGGCAAGTTTTTATTTACCCCTTTTCTCGCACGTGTTCGCTTCAGGAGGATTTCCTATTTCGGCCAGCTCACCCCTCTTCCAATCTCAACTCACCCAGTTGCTCACCAACCTCATTATCAGGAATCGGCCTCTGGCTCACAGCCACCCTATTGCAGCGCCCCAACACAACAGTCATTGCTACCGTGCGAGATAGCTCGACCGACACCACTGCCCTCAAAGCCTTACCCCTCACCGCGGGAAGCAAGTTGCTCATCACCCCCCTCCTCCCCTCCGCCTCCAACCTCCCCTCTTTCCTCACCACCCACTCCATAATCACCATCGACTGCGTAATCGCCAACGCTGGGACCGGGATCTCCTTCCTGCCCTCCCTCACTACACCCCTATCCTCCATCCGCGAGTCATTCGAAGTCAACACCCTAGCACCAATCGCTCTGTATCAAGCCGTCCACCCTTTGTTGAAGGAAGGAAGCAAGTTTATACTCATAAGTAGTAGTCTGGGCGCAATTAAGGCCATGGAGGGAGCCATCCCAAGTCTCTCGTATGGGATTAGCAAGGCGGGGGCGAATTATTTTGTGAGGAAGATGCATTTTGAGGAGAAGGGGTTGGTAGCTTTGGCGATTCATCCGGGGTATGTACTTTGATTATCTCATTCTATGGTATGCTTGGACTGATCCATGGGATAGATGGGTGAAGACCGCAATGGGACAGGCGTTTGCGGATGTGGTGGGGGAGCAGCTGGGGTTGAAGGAGCCTCCGATGACTTTGGAGGACAGCGGTAAAGGTATCTTGGAACAGGTATGTCTGTCTCGAAGCTCATATCTGATCAGTGGTTTCATTTGAATTTGGTCAAACCGATTGTTAAGACATATATGCTGACTTGGAATAGATTGACAATGCCACGAAGGAGACTACTTCAGGGACCTTCGTCGAATATAATGGGACCGTCGTTCCCTGGTAGAACAAGGGGACCAGCAGGAGCACAAAGATCGGAGCTAGAAAACGTGTATCTTCCCAACTGCTATATATACTCAAGAAAGTAAAGTCTAGTCTCGAATCCAAAGCATACAGTACAATTCTCAAGTAAACCAGAACTTAACCCCATGAAATAATTCTCGGAATGACACTATTTCCTAAACCCTAACACAACATCTCCACTCCATTCCTCTTACAAACCAAAAGCACCCCGCTCGTTGACGCAGGCTCAGCCGAGGATACCACAGTGGGAGGCAAACCAGACATGAACTATTTACGCAATTAGCTTATCCCTCATAGCCGCCAAAGACCTCTGTTTATATCATAGGCTCTCTTCACCCCTGCAATCACACTCTCTATACAAAATTACTAACCTGATAAACCACCATCCTGCCCCCCATCACTCTCTTCGGAATAACAATCGGTCCGAAAATCCCCGGACTACAACTCTCCGCCTGCGCACTGGGGTTTATGGCATTAGCGCACCAACAGAGCATGCCTTCATAGCCGACGAAGTGCGAGTGTACGTCGTTCGCGCAGAAATCGACGCACGCGTAGATGGTTGGTTGGGATGGGGCGGAGAAGGGGGCGACGAGGGGAGAGGGGGGGAAGCAGCCGAGGTTGTAGTAATTTCCTGGGAGAGTTAGATTTTTTGAAGCGAATGAAGGGCAGGGAATGAGAATGGGAGTGAGGATGAGGAGACGAACCTGCGGGCTCGCTGATGATGGGTGGGAGGGCAGCCATTGTAGAAGTGACGGCAACTTTAGCTAGCGAGGGTGAAACGGAGTCGAATTGCTCGTTTGAGGCTATAGTAGTGATTGACATTGTTGGCGGAGGTGTGGGCATTGGGGAAATGGGCACAGTAGTGATTGTCGGTGCTCTGGACGGGATAGGCACGACGACTGCTGTTGAGATCAGTACAACTGGGTTTTCGGAAAACATAGGAATCCTAGGAGGCATGTATTAATAATTTGACCCACTCCTCTCTTTATTTTCAAATGGAGTATAACTGACCCGGTAGAAGCAGCCTCATCGTGTGATCCCAGAACGGAGGAAACGGTCAGAGCAGTAGTGATACAAGTTGGAGCGTTAGAGATCGTGAGGGTCGTTTGGCATTCTTCAATGATGATAATTGTATTTGCGGAGATGCAAGTTGCAAATAGAGTTTCGGATTCGACAACTGTGTATACTTGGCACATGGTGGGAGCTAGATCTCGTACGAGGAGTGGGTGACGGAGTTTGTGTTCTGATGAGGCGCAAGCCAGTGAGGGGAGAAAGACGAGAAGTGGTAGGTACAACATGATGGCGAGAATCTTGAACGAGTGTAGAAGCTTGGAGGATGAGAAATGGTCGAGGAGGACTTGGAGAGGTTTTGTGTTTAAAGATCTCGAGGTCGAGACCTTGAACAATACGCAGATCCATTCCAACGCGACGATGTACGCGAAGAACCCTGACGCAGGCGCGATCACATATATCTTGAAATGAGAGATATGAGGTCAAGAATTGAGGTTAGAAGGGAGAGTTCTTCTGCATCGATGCACCTTCCCTGCTCCCATTCTTGATTTTGGTACCTTTTCGATATCCTCAGCTCACCTCTTCCGCAGCCTCCACGCTCTATACCAGTTTTTCTGATGGCCTGGTGTTTGGATATCAGTTTAATGTCATGATCTGGACGGATCTCCCCTTCAGCATTTGGCCAGAGACTTAGTCGTATATTCCGCCTTTACACCTTCGTGGGTGTAATTTAATTCAACGGCAGGGAAGGGATGAAATTGAAAATATCAAATTCATATATCCACTGAGCTAAGCAACCATTACTCGCCACACCGGGCATCTTCCCACATCATACAAGCATTCATCTGGCAACACCATTCGCCATTTACCAATCAATGCAAATCACCAAGCCAACTACGTATTTATACACTTCTCTCTCATAACTTATTCACCATCATCATCCTCACTAAGCTCAAAATACTTGCTCCTAGTCCCGGTCTCGCTCTTCCTAGAAACCTGTCTTCTAGGCGTTTTTCTTGGACTTGAGGTTTGTTGAGCTGGCATGGTGGCTCGTCTGTGTGCTCGTTTGGTTGGGACTTTCTTAGCTGACTTCGGGACTTCCTCTTCGTAGTCTTCCACTTCCACGGGAGCAGAGTTTATGGAGGAGAGCGGGGATTCGTCTTCCTCGTCCGCTTCTGAGTCTTGGATGATCTGCTTGCCCTTGCCTTTCCCTGCGTTCTTTTCAGTTGCAGCTTTCTTGGGAGCAGTTTTCTTAATGGGGGTCTTTGCTGGATTTTTGGCTTTGATGGGCGTGGCAGCCTTTTTGTTCGTAGCTCCGGAGGGTCGACCACGTTTCTTGGGTACTAGAACGGGTTCTAGTGATGAATCTTCCATCTCTATGTCCTTGTCCCTGCTTTCGCCCTCTTCCGAAGCATTACTTAGCTCAAGCTTGGCAAAAGACGGTGGAGTTGGATATGCCTGAGTGATTTTTGGCTTCACAGGTTCCTCATAGTGTCCTTCAACAAGAAAGCCGCCGCCCTCTTCCTCATCGTCATCATGGGCGACCGGGAAGAATCCTCCTCCATGCTCAGGCTCAGGTTCCTCGACCTCCATGCCAGGAAGGAGAAACCCACCACCCATCACGTCAGCAGCCTCATCCATAGTCATCTGAGTATCGTCCCCATCATCTCTCCTCTTTTTCTTCTTATTAATCCACAGGCTCACACCCTCCTCCTCGTTCAGATGTCCATGCTCCTCATTAACCTGCTTAACAATCCGCATACTCATCAACATCTTCCTCCACATATGAAGAACCTCTTTTCTTCTCTTCTCATCCGCCTTCCTGATCCTCTCTATCTCCTCTTTCTCAAACTCTTCCATGAATGTTTCGTAATGTTCTTCGGCAATCACAACACCAGTAATAATAGGAACCGCCATCCGATGACCAAATTCAAACCCTGTGACTGCTTCGGCGAAATCGATTCCTAGTCTGTTGCAGATTCGCTTGGTTCCTTTGTATGGAATATGGACGGCGCCTTCCGGGAGCATGCTATCGACGTACAAATCGATGTTGCCGAATGAGTTCTTTGGGATGACTCCATTCTCAATAGGAGGCGGGATGATCCACTCTGTTTGGGCTCTGCTGAACAGGCCTTGAAGCACCTTCTCACCGGCCGCATGTTCTGCTTCCGCAAGCTCACGCTTGCGGTTTGTAGTAGCTGCACGATACGGTACACGCTTCAAGGGTTCCTCACCGGGGATCGGTGCTCTACCTTCTTTGTGCCAGGTTTCCATGCTCTTACAGCTGACAACGTCTTTGCGGAAGAAGACTTTCTCCTCTGTGACTGTTTCGCCTTTCTTGCCGACCGCGAACATCTTGACGTGCTTTGCGGTTGGGACTAACGCCTCTTCTCGCTTTAAGTGTCGCTGGAGAACGAAGTCCAGAGAGGTCTTGTAGTACTGAAGTGTCTCTTTCCCCTCTTCGACCTCTTTCTTCTCGGGCTTCACAGGTTTGAGATCGGTGGCGTCTTCATAATTATCGGCGTCCGTGAGGGGGCAATTCTTAGCAAGTTTTGTTCCCCGCCCATAGCCTGCCATGACTCTCTTGAACCAATCCTGCTCGATATAGTGCTTTATCTTGCCACTTCTATTGTAGATAGGAGTCTTCTTAATTGGATATCTGTTTCCCTTCGTTCGGCCAGGCCAGACATGTCGTTTGAGATACCGAGTTGTGACATCCTTTGCAGTACCATCTGGAGAGTGACCTACAATATATGCCATGACCTGCTTCGCCTTGTCGGATTTGGCTCCTCGAGGTTCGAATTTCTCGAGCAGATCTTGATTTGTGGCAACAAGATGAAGGACTATCGGATCCACTGGAGTATAAGTATTCGTGACTGGTGACAAAACCTCGGTCCAATAGTGAGGATATAATAAATCTTTGTCGTATGGCAAGGAAGGTCCTAATCGCGGCTTCGCAGGTGTCACATCAATAACTGATTCCTCGTCACTATCTGCAACCTCCTCCCCAACCTCTTCTAATTCCGAGAGATCAATAGGTGCATTTTTATTCCCTCGAGAGCTGCGCTTTGCAGGTTTGGCGACTTTAGCAGCCTTCTTCGGTTCCGCCTTCGCCTTCCCTTTCTTCGGCTTCAGTAAAATTTCTTCTTCAGCACTCTCATCAGAAGAATCACTATCATCATTCGTAACCTTTGGCTTCTTCAGCTTCCTAGGGTTCTTATCCCCAGCCTCCTCGAACTGGCTCCACCCAAATCCAACCGGTTGCAAATTCGCCACCATCCTTGCCTCCAGACCCAAGCCCCTCAATAGCGCCGTAAACAGCTGTGCTCCAACATCTCTACTCCCCTCCAGCTTGCTTGCACACTCCATGAACTCCTTAACATCCCTTATCCTCTCTCCATGGCGTTCCGGATCATGCTCGTCACTCGCAAAGCTCTTAACCTCCTCGTCCAACCTCTGCAGAGACATATACCCCAACTTCCTCAATCCAGGCGCAATGATCCGGAATCTTTGCTTCCAGAAACTGACTAGTACCGTCAATAACTTGAAGAGCGGATCTCCGGCACTCATGTTGACCTTTCCCTCTGCCAGCCTCGCAGCCGGCGTTCCCCAATCCCTCTGACTCCTTAGATTCTCCTTCGTCCCCTTCCCCTTCACCTCCTTTGCCTTCCCTTTCCCATTCCCCTTCGGAGTCTCCTGCTCCTCGTTCTTTTCCACCTCCAGCCCACTATCCCTCCTCCACCTTTCCACCTGCTTCTTCACCCCCTCTGGCAACGCCCCCACCAATATCCCCTGTAACTCCTTATCACAACACCACCCATTTCTCACCGAATTATGCCACATCAGCATCAACACATGTGCCTTATGACTCCCCACCCTGACCATCCTATCCCTCTTATTCGGCCCCTTCTTACTCCCAAACTGATTCGTCAGATCCACTCGATCATCCCTCGTAAGCGTTAACTCCATATCCCCCATCATGCCAGCTGTCGCAGATGAGCCTACCACAACTGGCGTCTGGACTACATCTTCAAATTCGATGTCTTCGTCCTCGTCGTCCTCGTCGTCGGGCCTTTTGGTTGTGGGCACATCTTCGAATTCCTCGTCCGAGGGAAGGGATGAGAGGGAGCTGTCGCTGTCAGCAGCGGCTAGTTTTTCGAGCGCGGCTCTCGTGTGGTGGGCCGAGCGACGCTTGCCGGTGCCTGCATCTAGATCATCGAAGAGGGTTGGTTTTCTAGAAGCTTGAGTCGCGGATGCAGACTTAGTAGTCTTGCTCTTGTTCTCCTTGAATTTTTTGGGCGTGGGTTCGGAGGGCCCGGCGACTGGGGATGGCGAGCGGAGCCTTTTGCGGGGGAGGAAGGGGGGCATTGTGTTTTGTGTTCCATAAGGTAATGAACTTCGTGTTGTGGAGGTGTACTGTATAAGGAGTTTTGTGAGTGCTGTTGGATTTAAAGATTTGGAACCTCAATGAAGTCATGATCGATTAGCTCAGGTACGGGGGGACAGGGGTCTGTTATCGCCGACTAGGATAGACTGAGACAAAGACTCATGAATGAGGGCACACGACGATAGTGAAAAGATGAAAGCTCGGATGAAAATCATTCAGATGGATGTAACGTCTAGTATTTCCTCTATCAACCATATCTGACCCTTCCCATTCCCATGCTAGTAAATCTTAGGGTATATCTTCAACGCCCCCAAAAATGCCCTTCCAATCACTTCCCAGATCCCCATCATATAATATCTACTTACTTGTCCCCTCCTCCAACCCATATTTCTTCCTCCACATCCTTACCCCCTCATCAATAACCTGCCTCGTAACCCCGTCCTTCACCAAGAACATCGTAACCCCGAGTGTCTCTACATTTCTATTCCTTCTCTCATCATCAAAAAACAACATCTCTTCATACTCCACCCCCGTTGTTTTCCTCAACCTCTCAAAATGCGTAATCTTGCTCCCCGGATATATTTCCATATAATCAAAATACTCAATCGCCTTCCTTTTCTTGCCCTCCTTATCCCCAACATGTAATAAGCGGAGCATTTCTCTGCCCAGGTCGGGGGCGGAGGTTCTCGATGCAGCGCCGACTTTGATGCCATGTTCGCGGAGGGAGTGTAAGATGCCCGGGACTTCGTGGTAGAAGGCGAAGGACTCGCCGAAGCGGTCTTTGGTTGACGAGTGGTCGGGTGAGGCTTTGAGAGGAGGCGTAACGTGGGTATCGACCCAGAAGGGCCATAATGTGTAGTCGAGATCGAAGACCATTAGTTTGGGGAGGCGGCCGTTGGCGAAGGTGGATGGCGGGGTAATCTTGGGGGTTGCGGTGGAAGGGGACGGGTTTTTAGAGAGTTTCTTGGACATTATGAGGAGGATTAGGAGGGGTAATGTGGCAGGAGATGCGTTCTGAGAAAGGGGTGAAAGGGAATGTGAAGTGAGTATTTTGTTTTTTGGGTGTTGATGGGAGGAGGAGAGAGTTTCGATGGGTGCATGCATATCCTGGAGCTCAGGGACGTCACAGCTAGGTCGGACTGGGTGGCGATGAGCCTGTCAAAATTGAAGGCTTTGAATCGGATCAACGGCAAAGCTCTCCAGAGTCCAGACACTCACTCCATAGTCTCTGACAGGCGTTAGAGAGCCAAAACCACAAGGCTATCTACTGTATCTTGAATATTCACTGGGCTTGAGTATTTAAAATGATTGAGATTTTTTATTGTCGGTATACGAACTAGTCTCGGCGCTATTGTTTTTTTACCTACAGTACGAAGGTATTTAGTGGTCAATATACTTTTTAGTACTTTGCATTATTTGGTCTACCGTAGCTAATGCAGCTTTGCTTTGCCTTGCATGAGTAATTTAAGTGGGGCACAGATTTTTGTTTATTCTGGGGGCTTCGAGTTTCGCCCTCGACCCTTGCCAAAGCTCCAAGCAAAATCCTCTCCTCTCTCTCCTCTCCTAAACCACAGTCATACAATCTTCACTATTCACAAACCTCAAGTCGACAAATCTCTACAACTAATCACAAGATCAAAATGGACTCTCTTCAAATCCTAGCTATGGCTGCTGCAGCTGTCCAACACTCTGAATCACTACTCCAGTCAAAGTCAATTGGTTCAGAGTTCACCATTCGAAAACCCATACACTCAGACATCGCTCAGTTGGAACATGTGGAGAGGTCTGCCGCAGAGATATTCCGAACTGTCGGTCTCGATTTCCTCATCAACGGTTCAACTGTCGATCCGAACTTTCTGATCGAAATGGCGAACACAAACTACCTTTGGATCGCAACAAACAGATTCGACCAACCCATCGGCTTTCTTGCAGGTGAATATCTCGAGGGCAACTTCCACATCGTTGAAATATCGGTGTCCAAAGAGTTTCAAGGGAAGGGTGTTGGAAGGGCATTGATGGCTGCAATGCTAGATCAGATCAAACGGGACAAATACAAAACAGTTACCCTCACAACATACAAGAATCTGCCATGGAACGGCCCTTGGTATTCGAAGATGGGATTCATAGAGGTCAATCCTCAAGACATGGGTCGGAAATATCTGGAAATTCTGGACATCGAAGCACGACTCGGTCTCGACATACAAAGTCGGTGCGTGATGAGAAAGATCCTCTGAGTCCGGAATATCTGCGAACACCAGGACTGCCACATCACATTAGCAGATCCTCAAACAGAACGAAATTGCGACCAAACGACTATACCACGCTACATTCGAACACACGGGCGCATATGCGGTCAGACACTGCATCTGAAGTAGCAAACACTTCTTGCACACTTTTAGAAGACATAATTCGCCAGTCGAGGTGCCCAGGCTGCCGAGCCTGTTGCTGCCGTGTGACTCATGCTCCCTCTCAGATGGAGCAAATGCGTCGAGGTCGGGACATTGCATTGCATCGGAATCTTTTCCTCTCATCCATTTCGGCGCAGTCATCCTTGGACAGTTTCCGCCGAGAAAAGCAGGTTGTACAATGTGTGATTGCCCCAGCATGCGGCTTTTGAGTCTTGCAAAAGCATTGAAGATTAATAAGAAGTGGGGGGG
>JAPZPB010000710.1:0-16267 GCA_037952635.1 Bryoglossum gracile | reverse complement strand
GGCTTCTCCTGCTTGCTTTGCCTGCTCTTAATGCTTATAACCCTGCGTCGTCTTAGCTATTACTAGCCTAGTTTGTATATAATAGCGCAAAAGCAGAAACTATAAAAATATTACTATTTTATATTAACTATAAGTTTAACTTTAAAGCATATAAAACTATAATCGAAAGAAGTTCAATTACTTAGCAAGCTAAGATCTAAGTAGACTAGCTTAAATCGCTATATAAATAACTTGTTAATAATATACTCTTTATATTATAATAAATAGCATTATATTATAATGCTAAATATAGTATAAAACTTATACTTAAAGAAGGGGATAAAGTTTATTTACTTTAAAAAAATATTAAAATAAAATAACTAAGCAAGAAACTAGATTATAAGAAGTTAAGACTATTTAAAATTAAGAAAGTTATTAAACTAGTTAACTATAAACTCTTATTACTTAATATAATAAGAATATATCTAGTATTCTATATTTCTCTTTTAAAGCTAGTATTTAAGAGAGCGCTACGCGCCCCTTATATAGAAAGAGAATTAGTTAACTTAAATGCTATATATAATATAGGACTAGTATTAAACTATTAATATATAGAAATAAGATTATATATTTAGTAAAGTAGCTTAATTACTTATATTTAAAGAATATATAAGAATTAAAGGCATACTCTAAGTATTCTAAGAAACTAATAGAGTTTTATAAGCAGAACTTAAGTTTACTTAAAAAGGGTTAAAATAAGAAGAAGAAAGGCTTAACTAAGAGAAATTAGGAAAATTAATTAAGATAATTATATACCTTTTTCTCTAAAAAAAGTATATCTTTATATATTATAAGAGTTAAAGAATTCCTTATATTTAGTTTTTATTATTAATTTATTATTATAAAACTTATTTAAAATCTTATTATTACTTTTCTATATTTTAACTTATATATAAGTTTCTTATAATAAGCTTAGCATATTAAGATAAGCTATATAAAAGTCTTTAATCTTATATAAGCAAAACTTAAACTTATAGGGTTTATAATACTTTAAGGTAAAGTTAAGTTTTACTCAGCTAATTCGACATGTAGGGATGGAGGTTAGTATCGTTCTGCTGGTTCCAATTATTTGTGCATAACGAGCCACAGTTAAGGACGTGTAAAGGAAAAATTGGAGATCCACAAGCTTTTGAACTAGGGCATGTCTAAACATCTCCCGTCTATCTAACCTCGTCAGGTATCTTCCCCGCAGCTCCCAATACAAAAGTTTTGCCACCTGTCCCATTGATCCAACCAAAGAACATCGAACTAACAACCAGAGACATTTTGTTAGGCCGTAGGCACCATTGCTCTCCGACTGGGATGAATAGAACTCTCGTCGATCGCCTTCTCGCGCCCCTTCTCTAGCTTTACTGTAGCCTCTTCTTGTTTTTTGCGTATGCGCTCTTCGTCGAGTTTTTGGTTCTTCTCTTGAATTTTGTTTCGACGGTTTTTGGTGTTGCCTCCTCCTCCAGCACTTGAAATCTGTTAGTTTCTGCTCACTCGAAACATACAAAGGTTAAGTAGACTTACGTGAGCTCAACGTTGATCTTTCTAGGAGCACTCAATCCATCATCGAAATTAGAGTGGTGGAGCAACTTCAAACAGGTTTTCATGTGGTCGTATCCTTCAAACTCGACGAAAGCACAGCCTTTGGATTTGGTGGGGTCTTCCTTTTTGGTGAGGAGGCGGACGGATTTGGGTTTTACTTTGGCGAAATGGATTTCAACGGCTTTTGTGGTTGCTGTAAATGGGAGATTACCTACAGATAATTAGTCGCCGATCAATTTTGGAATTTTGGGGATTAAGATGGAGAAAATATCAAACTTACCAACGAAAACAATAAACCTCGCATCCTTCTTAGTCGCAGCCTCTTCACCACCCTTAACATCCTCCCCATTAGCACCTGTGCCCTTTCTCTTCTTCTCTCGATTACGATTATTCTTCTTTGCCTTCTTATCCTCCTCGGCCCCGCCCACAGCCGTATCATCATTCGGATCTGCCTTCGCAGGAGCCTCACCGTTCTCCACCGCCTCCTTAGCTTTACGCTCCGCCTTCCTCTCTTTCTTGCTCTTTCTTGGCGCCTCCACAGAGTTCTCATCCACAACCACCTCAGGAACAGCCTCCTCTTTCTCCTCCGCAGACTTCTTTTCTTTCTTGCTGGTCGTCCCCGCATCCTCCTTCACCTCCCCACCATTAACTTTATCCTCGAGCTTCTTCGCCTTCTTATCCTTCTTACTCTTCTTCTCCTTCTTTTCTACCTCATCCTCAGCATCGACATCTCTCTTCCTCTTTTTACTCTTCTTCTCCCCGCCCTCCTCCACATCTACTCCTTCAGGTAAATCAGGAATTGCGTCTTCGGCCGCGCGCTTTTTGGCTTTACGCTCTGCGCGCGAGAGTTCTGTCGATTTACCCATTTTTCGAAATCGTGTTTCGAGGTTGGGTGGGAGAATTGGGTTGTTGAAGTCTGGGTCGGGTTTTGGTGGTGGATGCTGAATGGGAATTTTCGAATTGGACTTTTTCTGCCGCCTAAAATTTTAGCGTGGGGTGAGCGGTGTAATAAAGGGCTTAGTCGAGTCTTCCGTCATGTCGAGCGCTTGGCAAGTGAAAGCATCAAGAATCGACAGTTATCAATCAAATTGTAAGAATCAACAATTGGCAATTTATTCTGTATCGAACAGCTGGGGCTTTATATTGGCTGATAGTAAATGTTTCTCCTCGTCCTATCCTCTAATCTGGTCTTTAATCCGCTCTTTTTCATATCTCTCGCTCTTCAAATGCCAGGGCTACCGGGCAATAGGTATTCCCATTTGTGCCCTCCTTTCTCTCTCCATCATGATCATAGATTCCTCGTTTCATGAGAAGGGCAAATATGAAGCTGCATGCAAGGGATCTTCCATCTCGTTTTCCCGTATCGTTTTCATCAATTGCATTACCAACATTGAGCGTTCTTTCACTTGGCTCGTTATCAGTCATTATCGATCGATACATACATACTTCCCTACCAACTAAGAGAAGATAATAACGGCTTCCAATGAAAACGGCACGTCAGCTAGCGTTGGCGCCCAGACTTCACGAGACCAAAAACCCGCAAGTCCAAGCCATCCAGAGCATAGTTGAGAGTGTACGGGTCATCTACTAGCAGCATAGACTAGCCAGCGGCCTAGTCGTCTCAACCCAGGCAGATCCGAGTTCGAGAGCTCACAAGGACAATCCTCCTCACGCAGTCTAACATAACCCGATATCGCAGAACGATTCCGTCCATCGTGAATCCCATGGCCACGCTCTTTTGTATATCCTGAAGATGTTGAAATCGCTAATTTTTCGACTCTATAGACTGTCTTTACTTCATCGCCGGCCATGTCAGAACGTTCTCGTCAAAATGCAGGTCTGCGGACCTTTCTTATATTTAATGAACTGCACCAGCGGAATATCGCCCAACTCCAAACACGGCTGTTAGATATCTCAAGAGGACTAGAGAAACCTCCGGCAACCGGTGATGAATCACACCATCTTCTTCGCCAATTCCGCGAGTTTGCCGTTTCTTGTTGAATCTCGAGCGACTGATTATTGTTGCAGGAGAAGCTCTTAATGATCGGGACTTAATGTATAACGATTATGGTCGTTTCATCTGTGGAACTTCAGCCGTTGAAGGTGTCTCCACGCACCTCAAGGAGAAGGGAGTTACTACTGGATGCAGTAGGGATATGACTGATCCAAAAATGGTCCACCGAATTTTTCAAACCTAGACTTAATTGATTGTCTACGGTTCTGCTTAATTTCTTTTCGCAGTTACTGCGGCTATGACTTTCATAGTACTCATCGCTATATTAGACGCTAATTTTGAGAAGGGATAGACCAGACTACAGATTATAACTCTTGGATGTCTGACTATCATCAGTTTCGCATTGTCTTTGGCTCCCTTGTCAACTTTGTCTGCACATATGAAGCTTTCAAATGGGTGGGTGATAAAAACATCCAGGAAGTCGGAGATTCGATTTGGCGGCAATCTGGATGCGAGCGAGATCATTATCGCGACCGTGGTCTATGGTGCTGTAATTGTAGTACTCATGCAAGAAGGAATGAAAGCTCTGGCCCCCGGGCACAACACTAGGACCAACCTCAGCAAACTCAACTCTGACAGCAGAGACTAAACAAACAACTCAGGATCAACAGCTCTCCAAACGAGTTCTGCTTTCTTGATTTGCTGAAGGGCCGCTCCAGAGCACCATCTATCGGTGTAGAGGTGCTCGATGGCATTACCGAATGAAGGCAGGGGCACGGAACTAGATTGTACTTTTAACTCCATATCATGATCATTTGAATTGGATGTGAACAGGTCCCTGATCCTCGTTACTACAGAATAATACCCTCACCTGATATGATGTGAACATACCTGTTACGTGGCCACTGGACAGATGTCACGTCTCATTCACCAACCGCCTACTACACCTGCTCTCCCTATATCCCCTCATACAAGTAAACCCCTCTTCCCCAGCCTCTAAAACCTATCGAACTCTGAAACGTGGCATATTGCACTCCCATGCCCACCCACTTTCAATAAGGGGGGACTAGAAGGTAAAGTTACAACTAGATTTCATACCAGGAGGTTTTGTTTCACATCGAATTCTCGCCTGGTTGCCCCTTTTTATAAGCGGGTGGGAGAAATCAATTAAGGGGGATAGTAAAGGGGTTTGAGGGGTAGGGGTGTTACTGAGACAGATAGAGGACGATTCGCCGGCTCCCAATTCGTATTCTTGATCGGTTCCTTGTGCAGAGGTGCTTGGGTAGATGGGAACTTTGAGTAGATGTAGGCAGGGCCGCAGGGACACTGGAAGGTGATAGAGGGCTCTTAGATTGACTTGAAACGGCCCTGGCCAGCTCTTGTACCCATCCCATCCCATCCCGTCCCCATCTACTCCTGACATGTGTAGATGCCCGGTGATACTTGAAATTCCTGCTGAGGTGGAGGTCTGTGAGAATGCGATTTTGAGGGAAATTTGCGGGATGGTAAGGACTATGAGTACTGATCTAGAAATGAAAGAATGCACTTGCAATACTGGATGACGGCTGTTCACTCTATGTAGTCTCTGGAACGGGGCCGGCACAAGTAGCAGTAAAATTGGGGGGGGGGTCTCACAATGGTAATCGATTAACAAACACAACTGTTGGAGGCGTCGTAAAGTAGCAAGTTTCAGCCAAAAAGAATTATCTGCTCAGTAGCTTCCGAGGACTCAACTTCGCCAGTCGAAACTTTTGTAGCTCAGGATTCGGGTCACATTACGCATGACCCTCACCGCAGGTATTGGAAAATAGGCTTAATTTGGTGTAGAAACACCAGAATTGTTATGACCTGCGACGGGAGACTTTTTGGGGGAAGGGGAATGAAAGGATGGTATGTACACAATCAACAACTAGAATAAGATAGTAGGGCCAAAGCTACATTCAAGTGATGATGAATCGCCAACTGAAGATATAATGTCCACAGACTAATCTCAGGACCAAACTTTCAACACTTTAGCTCGTGCGTCACTAGAAGCTCATTGGAGTTTCTTGGTGGATGACTTTGGCTTCAAGTCTGGGCCAAAGAGACCCAAGAGGTAGCCAGTACGAACAGAGAATAGGAACGCCTTGGGGAAGATATTAGCAAAAACAACATGGGTTGGTGGGATGAGCGCTTACTGTTGCAACAATGTTTCCGTAGGCCATAGCATTCCAGTTTGCCACGTCGAGAAGTCTCTCGAATTCCATCACATAGCAGGTGATTGCAACATGACCAATATCTGCAATCCATAGAGCAATCACATAATTACGAACGACTTTAGCCTCAGTCGTTGACCATAAGACAGCGATGCCAACCATAGCTAGGAGAAGGTAGACGTTGCCAAGCCTACAAGAAGATGAGTGTATTAATAGCGAACTTGATAGGACCAAACGAAAATTAAGATCTCTGACATTGATCACTTCATCAATTTTACATGTCATCAGATATTTTAAGTGAGATTGCAGAGAAGTTTGATCCTGGAGAAAGGAAATATGAATGGCTTACTGCAGAGCAACCATTTGAGAGTTGGCTGTAAGTGGCTTGAGTGTAGAGAGCGGAATCTGCTCCGAAGTGAACCACTCTGGTGATACAATGGCGCCAGAAAAACCGGCAACACTGAGGTGTTATTAATAGATGCAACATTCAAGACATATTTCCAGGACTTACAGCGAGATTGGCTCGACGATGGTCATGACGAACCGGGGAATAGTTGGCATAACGTAGGCCATTATTGCGGGGTTTCTAGAATTATTGAGTACTTGTACTGTACGGAAGTGAGACAGTTTATCAATTTGAGAAGAACCTCGATGAGTTTTGCAGATATTTGTTGATAAAGAAGAAGAAGTAGGAGGAACTTAGGCTATCAGACCAGGCTCCAAGCTTCAGCCTCGGCTTTGCCGAGGACAAGCTTGCCGTGCTGCTCTTAAACAGACGACATCGCCTCAACCACAAGATCAGATGAAATCACACTCCAGACACAGGACTGTGCCCTTCAACATGTTTGCAGGCATTGCATACTATGAATAATACGATAGAGCCGCGCCTCATAGCTCTACTTAATGATGGACCCCCTGAAGGCTTTCCCCTATCTCCTTCCCTTGAGCTCCCTCCACTCCATGATCCGAATATCCTGAAAGCTTCCGGCCGGCCTCTACTTCTCGAACCCGATGCCAACGAGCGAAATGGAAAGCCCCGTATGAATCCTCGACTTGCCCCGAAACATACTCATTTAATACCTCCGATCGACAATGGCGAAGTGTCGAAGGACTCTGGGACGAAGCATAGATCTGCAAAGGGCAATGGAGAACGAGCACTAGGGAATTCTTCACCTCAGTCTCTGCGCAAGATCCTTGATAATAATACGGAGACCTCCATTGTACCTACGAAGAAGAGGCATATTGTCGAAACAAGCAAGGATGATTTCGTCCAGCTCCCACAGCCACCGAAGAAGCAGAAAGCTGCTAAGCAGGTCGTACCGCCTATCATTATCGGCCTTTTTGAACCTCCTCCCCAGGCAGCTCTATTTCCGCCAATAGCTTCCAGCGCTTTTCACGATAGTCATGGAAGAAACAGTTTGAATACTATCCCGCCGAAACTCACAGAACTGAAGCCAAGTCCGAGGACCGAGACAACCAATGAGACGGCTGGGATAGAGAGCAGTAGCGCCCCAGCTGAAAAGCACCAGAAGAGAAGGGATGTGCGCCCCAGGAAGAAATGGACAGAAGTGGAGACAAGCAATCTCTTGCTGGGTGTACACAGACATGGGGTGGGAAACTGGACGAGTATTATTGAAGACTCAAGCTTCACATTCAACGGTAGAACTGCACTTGATCTGAAAGACCGTTTCAGAACTTGCTGTCCTGATGAGTTGAGAGGGAAAGGTGCCGATTCTACTGTCCTGGTACAAGGAGCTGATGGTGGCAATAAGAAAGCGGCTAAGACGAAATCTAAGTCTAGTCTGATGTCAGAGAACATACTTATCGAGGAGGAAGAACCGTTTAGTGCCGAGGCAGATGCCAGTGATACCACGCCGCGCAGAAGTCGAGCTCATCGGAAAAATCTTGGGGACTTAGCCCACTTGGGAATCGACAGCCCTTTTAAGCAATCCGGACGCCGGGGAAGGAGAGCATTCACCGTGGACGAAGATAAAGCGATCCTTGATGGCTTTAACAATTATGGACCATTATGGACCAAGATCCAAAAAGATCCTGAGTTGAAGCTGGAGACTAGGCAGCCTACAGATTTGCGGGACAGGTTCCGGAATAAGTTCCCGGATAAGTTCCGTGAAGAGAAGGCAAAGGAGAAAGAGAAAGAGAAAATTGCAGCACAATCTTCAAGCTTTTCGTCAAATGATAGCCGAGGGAAGGAGAGCTACGTGACTCAACCACAACTGGTCTTCCAGTCTCAGCACACGATGGAGACACGTCCTAAGGAATCATCAGGTGAATCCTCTCGGATGGTTTCTGAAAACCAACTCCCGCCACTTCAATCATTTTCTAGCCGAGAAGCCCTTCGGATTCAAGAGATCATCTCCCCAGAGCAGATCAGGACCAAGACTGCTCCCTCACAGCCACAAAGCTCAATCTTCAACTTCAGAGACACAGAGAGCACTTTCGTGGAGCCAACCGCGTTGGAGGCATCCGACAGCCTCCCATTCTCGCAATCATTTGAATGGAGTAGCGCTGCCATCGCAGCGCCATTCTCAAGCAATATAGGAGAAATGGATATTTCCCGCTTTCTACTGGACGAGTCCTGGCCTGACATCCCTAATCCAACTGGTGACGCTCCAAACATGACTGGTGATATCCCCAGCTCGACTAGCAAGGAGAAGCAGAACTTTACAGACATTAATAGTATCCTCACAAGTAGCGCAGAGCCCAGTCATAGTTCGAGGAAAGACGAGCCATCTTTTTTCAATATGCTGAATGACCCAGATGATGAAGGGCCATTTGGATGAAATGGGCTTTCTTCTCTGATCAGTTTTCTTGCATGGAGTAGAGGTAGTCATGGAATTAAGTGGAGTTTGGGTTTGAGGATAGCATGGTTGGTGTTGGGGTCCGAAGGAGCAATCGTTCTGTACATAGATGCTCCTTCATCGAAATTAATTTTGTCGTCAGCCTCAGCAAGCTCGGCTACTTCACTCATGGCCTTCCTCACTTTGCCAACTCCGAAATAAGCCGTGACTACACTTCACATCACGCTAGGGCTTCTTCTCTACACGTCTCCGAGAATCCTACATCACTATTCCCAATAAAATACTGGATGTCAGCCTTCCAGTGCGCACCATTACGCCAAAGCCATAGATTCAATCCACGCGAGGATCTCGCTCTACATTCGTAGACTGAGCTCCGAATAAAGAGCACGATTAGTACGCGGCCTATATATATGTGTTACAACTAGTACGGGTACTTAGTAGAGAGTTTATTTTGAAGGATTAGCTGAGTATTTTAAAATTCCGGTCGCAGTGGTCCATCCACTACGAAGGACTATATAACGACGGGCCTCAATCCGACAGAAGCATCGTCCTCAACTCAAATTGATATCTTAACCCATATCTAAGCTTTTTTTTACTTGACTCTGTATAATCCCCTGCCCCACCCAAACAACCCCAGCGAATAGTCGATTCGTTACAGTATAGCAATATGGCGTTGGATATCACGCTGAGGCTTATCGGCCCGCTCCACACAGGGGCGGGGAGCACATGCAGCTGCTAATGTTTCTATGAGAAGATGCGGGCACCAATAGAACACTGCATGTTCTAGCCAGCGCGCATGAGAAGGATAGAAAAAATATTGGCACTCGAGCTGACCGTCATAAGCGGCGTTTGGATTCAGGTAAGGGAAAAGCTCTTTCACAAAGCAGATTCTTATCTACTTCTATAGTCGAGAGCAGCTACTCAAGATATATGCTAGCATTCCTACAAGCTATACATATTCGCAAGTCATCTTTTCTCGGCATATAGTCCTATAATATCCCCCTTTACTCATCCTATAAGATCCACCACCATGGCTGATAATACCGATTATGATGTCACATATCACAAGAATAACAGCCGAGAAGACCAGGAGGAACTGAGGAGGAGAGGGGAATCCTCCCAGCAGCGAAGGGATGCGGAGCAGAAAGCAGCCAAGAAGATGGCGGATGAGATGGGAAGTTCGGCCCAAGAGAGGAGGAGGAAGAACAAGGAGGGGATAGCAGAGAGGGAAAAGGCCGAGAAGGAGAAAACCGGGAAATCATGAATGTATGCCCATATCAATTTCCATTCTCTAGTAGGTCTAACATCCTTTAGAAACCGAGAAGATTCCCTCAAATAGCGGCCAAGGGCACACGTGGTGAGAACCTATATTGAAGCAATTGAAGATATTTGGGAATACACTATTTGATACCACCACCTTAGGCAACAGTAAATCTGCTCATCCCAAAATTCTAGCTCCACTCCCTATTCTTTTTTTTTTACCTCTTTTACCTCCCCTGCCTCAGTCTTCTCAGCCTTAGCTTTCTCTACCTCGGCCATCATTGCCTCATGTGCTACCCCGTACTCACGCAGCCCAGCCATCTTTGATGCCACGAAAGTGTCCAGTTCTTCCTGAGGAACTTGCATGTCGCTGCTGCTCAAGGTCGAACTCTCTGCAATTTGTGTCCAAAGAAACTTGTCATCAAAGTCAAAACTCTCCCGTATAAGCTCATGGTACCAGAACTTCCCGTCCTCCATAGATTTTCTCATAAGGCCTGAGAAACTCTCTTTCAGAGAGAGATGCTGAATCTCCAACTCCGACATGCTTTGTTCACAGGACTCTGCATCAGTTTTGGCTGACATAAGTCTTTTGGATTCCTCCTCTACCAAAATCTCATGGAATATCTTAAACTTGATTTTAAATAAATCCATAAGACCTGGTATTTCAGACCACCGGCAGGGGTTCCGAAGTAAGAGCCAGCGCGGGGGCGAGTACAACATTTGGTACGGAGCAGCATACGTCCATTCCAGGTCAATCCACCAAAGTTTGAGGTCATCGTCCAGAATGAAATTGGAGGGCCGGAAGTCGTCGCAGAATAAGGTGAAAATATAATTATGCTCTTTGGAGGTGTAGCTAGGGGTTATGGCTTGGAAAAGACGGCGGTTGATGTATTTGCGGCGTGCATCATCAGCGTCGTCAATACTGTTGCGTTGCTTCAGTAAATGATCAAGATTCTGCTGGCCGATGTGGTTGAAATAATCACCCGTACTTTCAAAGGGCGCCTTTAAATGGTCTCAGTGGTGTAAGAAATAGTTTGAAATCGGTAGTGGGAACTTGGATAGGCCTACCGTCATCAACTACACCTCCTACTCGTGCTACTTCGTTCATTTTGAGAGTTAATGGTCTGGCCGTCACAGAATAGGAGCCTCCATCGTCGAAGGAAAGTGACCCAATCCGACTAAACTTATGCTCAGCAAGCTCCAGGAGAATATTGGCGACTTGTCGATACACGATTTCCTGGACCTTCTCATCGATATCTGATCGCAGTCCACTCCTCGGCTCCCTTGGGTTTTCTTTCCACAACTTATCTAGAGTTTTCCCTTTGATAAACTCTGTAATTACAAATGGCCCCAATCCTAAATCGTCCTCCATACCATACGCAATCAACTTTGGGGTGCGGATTTTTGTCTTTCCAAGGATGTACCTTTTTGGACCAAGTTCACGTTTGACTTGCTCTGCGAGGTACATAACCTTTCCTGGCATTGGAAAGCGTAACATCCATTGAACCCCATCCGCAAATGCGAATCGGCAGCAGAAGTTGAAAGACCCGCAATCTATGCTCTGCTGCCAACATTGTTGATTATCTCGGAATTTCGAGACGAATCTCGAGAGAGGGGCCCCTTGCAAGGAATTGTAGAGATCGAACCAAGCATCGCAAGAGGCCTCGTGAGAGGCTTCTGCAATCTCGTCGAAGTTCATAAGGATGATAAATAATGCTGAAGTATATGAGTAGTGGAATAAAGCGTAATTGATGCAGAGGCTGTTGTAGTACCGCGAGTAGCAGGTTTCTCCAGCATGGCGGGCCCTTTCGGTTTTGGGACCGATGTCACCACATCACCACGTGATAAGCAATTTAGCACGTGGCAGATTTGAATTGCTCATTGCCACCTATAATATGCTAGTTTGTGTCACGTTATATACTCCGGCTTGCTAACTAAGTAGTGTTAATTCGTCTATTATAGCATTAAAAGTTTTTATTTATTATTTCTCATCTCTTGCTTGCAGCCAACAATTTGATTCCGAGATGCCCTACTCATTTATTCTCTGAAGAAGAATGTGTTTCCTACAAGTAATCAAATTAGTTTTAGGAAGTGGATTCATCAAGAAACTAATTATAGAGTATTGCTTCAATAGCTTACTACATATGAGTTTCGTAGCCAACAACAAAAACTTAATTTGCAGTCATCTGTTCATTGCCCAGGTTTGACACTCAAACCAAGCTCCTAGTACTTCGCGGGTTCTCTCCATAGCCACCCATGATTATGATGCCGTTGACAACCTTCCGCGTACCCTTAAGATAAATTCAGCGACACGATCATCTTCTAGTCTGTTCTGAAACCCCTTGCAAACCATCCTCAGGGCACAGATATCCTTGATGTCAATTCCCGCCTCGACAATTTTCATGAACATCTCGGAGGGCACCTTCTCCACGCAAGCTGCGTCGCGGACTACGCTCGAGGCATGGTTTGTTTGGAGAAGATGTCCGGCATTTCTATAGAAGAGGTATTATTGGTTCAGTACGCGTCAAGAGACTGATGAAAGAGGGACGAAATTGAGGGTGTGAAAGTGATACAAGGTTCTGCTCCACTTAGAGGAGTCGTCTCTGCCGCGAGTGTCATCTTGTAGGTTTCCCGAGGAGATTGTGTTCCAGAACATGGCGTCAATCTTCAATTTAGCCACCAACCCGCTCTCACTTGGCCCAAAACTACTTCGGCTTCATCAGCCGCTAAACTCACAGAGCCAGCACCAGCACCGGCGTTAGCTGGCGACAATCCCAGACAAGAGCAGCAAGTTGATGTGGCGCCACGAGAGCAGCCACGGGATGCAGGTGTATCAGATGAAACGCAGACACAACGGCTGGCCGATATCAGAGCGAATGAGCTCGCCCCGAAAAAAATCCCAAGACGCGATCATCGATTTAGAGCAGCAGTCGGAGACTACAGTGACTGAACAAGAAGCCGGCGCGCAAGAAGAAAAAGCGCTACAGGAAGCAGCGCTATTACAAACAATTTCCGACAGCGACGATAATAAAGAGAACGAGCGAAAGCCCCAATATGAGGAGTTGAGGATGCGTGCCCTGAAAGCTCGCCATACGAAAATAAAAAGCGGAGGAGAAGCTACGCGAGGCCAGAGAAGAGGCAGACAGGACGAGGAAATAGGAAGCATAGGCATAAAGAAGTTAAGAAATATGGGTGTTGTCCTATAGGATTTCGTTGGATCAAGCAGAGGACGGGATACCGATAGATGAGGGATAGTCATTTCGTTTCGAACTCCGATCTAAGGGCCTAAGCGTTTTGATTTCGGGGAGTTAGAACGTAATATAATGAATAATAGGCTTGGTATTGAGGGACAAGTGCACTACTTGCTCGATCATGCCTCGGATTCTGAACGCTTTGCAAAAGCGTTCCACATTCCAGAATATCTCCCAAGCAGCTCCTGGGCCGTTCACAAATATACAAACTCAGTACAACCTCACTCCCCCTCACTCAACCTCCTCCACGATCTCAAAACCCAATCGCTCCAGTACAGTCCTCGCATCTGCCGTGCCTGCAAATGCCGACCCCGAAAACGGTATGAAATCTGGCGGTCTTTGCGCCTGGAGATGCACATCCCGGAGCTGTTGGATCCTCCCATTCTCGTCATCCGCAGCGGGGGTATCACGGTCAGCAAAGTCTTGCGATTGCTGTAAGCGCGTTCCAGCGTCTGTTTCAAGCAGTGGAGTGCTGACAGATGCAGCTCCTTCGGTCTCGGGCTCGCAGCGATGGCGCTTGTATCCCCCTTTATCACCACGTGCTTCCACATCGACAGCTCTTGTTTTCCTCTTCCTAGGACTGCGACTTCTCAACGATGCGACTCCCTCCCGAATCTCTAGCGATTTCCTTATCTCCACCACTCGCGTTTGTTCAGAGCCACTCTTGATAGCAATAACGGCTCGGTCTGCTGGCATGGCCAGGAATCCAGAAAGAAAGCGAAAGAGTGTCCAGGCAAACCTGGCATAGAGAAATTCTGGCCGGCAGTTCACGATGGGATGCGTCCTGGCATTGTGATAGAGGATGCCAATATCTAGCGAGGGCTCCATGATGTGCAAGGAGAAGCCGGTAGCATCTTTGGGATAGAGAATAAACTTCCCGTCGTCAAAAGCCTTGTGAATATCTGATCGCATCAAGATCAGATTCGCATGGTCGTCGAGCAGTGATTGTTCTCCAAGGGAGGTATCATTGTTCCATCTTGACATGCCATTTGCGAAAAACCATTCCGTCTCCTCTCGCGGACAAATATGTGCCACTTCCGTTCCTGTGTAATGTGCAGATATCCGGCAGAATAAATCTCGGGCGAGAATTGCGGCTGAGAACATGGAAGGCGCTGTGGTGTTGGCAGGACGTCGTGGTTTGGGGACTCCTTGCCATGTGAGGGGGAGAGATGATGGGAACTGCCAGTCTTGGAAACATGTCACTATCGGCCATCTGGCGTCTGTAGAATATCAGCTTGCAGTCTGGTAGTGAACTGAGGTTGGTACCTTCTGCTGGTACGTTATACCAATAATCTCCATTCGAGAGGACCTGATCCAGGTCTCCCTCAACCCGACTCTTTCCCTCTCGATCAATACTCAGCCATCCATCCCTTCGATTATCTGCGATGATAGCGCATGCGTCAAGAACGAGGCCATAATGAACCCCTGCTGTCGTATGATCAGGTGTGTGGAGAGAGAAGAGCAGGTCGTGACTGGGGCCGTAGCCTGGATGTCGGATGTTGACGCGCTCATCTGCGCTTGCAGAAGACAGATACTTGAAGCACTCGTCAATAGCATTCGTCTCTTGTAGTTCCCGCGGAGCGCGGAGCTGGATGGGCCCCAGAAATGGCATTTCGTGTGATGACAAGAGATGGTGCCTAGGAACTGGTGAGTGGTGCCAGGCCCAGTGAAGACTGCGCCATCTTTAATCGGGAATAGAACACTTCGGAGTTCTCGAGCCAGTCCCAAATTTCATGCGTTATCTACTTCTAAGGGAGCTAAAAAATTTTTTTTCGGGGATTCATAAGATTGACATTCCTAGCCGTCTCAACGGGGTATCGAACATTATGGCTCTTGGTCGCCAAAACCTATCATAATTTCGGGGGGAACTTACTGTATCATCTCGTTACGAGTTAGTCCTGAAACGGAGAATCGGGTCAGCCCTTCCTGCCTTGAATCCAACAGTGCATGAGGGTGGTAGCAGGATTCAACCAGCGCAAAATCTGCGACCGACAAGTCTGTCTTTGCAGCTACTCGATAACTACAAGTATCAGGTTGCTGAGCAAATCACATGGCTCCGGCCTGAGGCCTGAGGCCTGAGGACCTAAATGAGGCTGAAAGCTGGACCAAGCTTCACAGCGATAGATCCATACGACGCGAGTTTCCTGCCATTTGCAAGCTATTCAGTCCCTTGCCAACTAGGTCACCAGATGTGTACTTGGTTGCGATGGATGATTTTGTGGCAGAGACCTAGAACTCTTCTTTCTGCCTGGTTCGCAAATATAACATCATGGTTATGGGGCAATTGGATCGAGAAGGTTTCGGAAAAGCAAACTATTGAACACGGCCAAAAGGGCGATGGTAGGACGTAAGCTCTTTACTTTATGGAGATTCCATTGTCGACATCTCACCCTTTATAGCATTCTTGGAGCTGGAGCCTCAAGCATCGTTTACCTCGTCGATAAGAATATGGTGGAGAAGCAATTTGAATCCTCTAACGACTTACTCAATGAACGGACTATCTACGAAATCCTTGGACGTTATCCACGGCTTGTATCAATTCATTACGTTGGAGCTGAATATATGATTATGGATTGGATGGAGAAAGGAGACCTGGCTCGTTTTATCAAGTCTCACCCTGGAATTGCACAACGCCGCAAGTATCAATAGATTACCCAAATCGCTAAGTGTTTCGATCTGCTCCATAAACACCATATTTCCCATTGCGATAGCAAGATAGAAAATTTTCTAGTAGACGATAATTATGATATCAAAATCTGTGATTTTGCGAGCTCTTATAGATTTGATTGATTAATTGATTTGCCTTTTTATATCCTATATTAGTCAAGGACTATATAGGATGGCTAGGCTCCCCAAGAGAGCCTCGCGGATCTAACTATACGCAAAACGTGGAAACTAATTTTTAATTCGCGGGAGTAAAAATAAAAGCAAGCAGAAGCGTTAATATACCCTAAAGGGACTATACTAGCCGATTAAGAGACTAGTAGCCTTAATATACCCTTTCTAAAAACCTTTCCTTATTAATAGTAAATAGTAGGAGCTGTAACAGCGCGAGGAGGTTGGTAAACTAATCTTATTCGCAGGCTATCTTATAGAGAGCAAATATAAGGAGGAAAGAGGTTCCTAGGGAACCCCTTCTTAAATAGGCTAAAGGTTAGCGCTCGGGCTATTATCGTTGCTAGAGCAATAGAAACTAACCTTAGCCTTAGGCCTCTTACT
>JAPZPB010000709.1:0-16286 GCA_037952635.1 Bryoglossum gracile | reverse complement strand
ACTAAACCCGAAAAGATTATCTTATATATATCTTTACTAAAGGGATTACTTATATCGTTATTATTATCCTTATAAGCATAAGGCTTAATAGTAGTAGGCTTAGGCTTTATAACTTTAACCTTAGAATCGTCGTTTACTTTAACGTTTCTAAGCATAGTATAAACGGCTTTCTAAAGATCGCGAATATATTAATTTTTAGGTTAGTAAATGCAAAGTATAATAAAAGAATAAAAGCTTACTAAAGCGTTTAAAGGAAAGTTAAATGCCTTTATAGCAATTATAGTATCGCAAAGTCGGATCGCTCGACAAGAGACTTTAGTAAATATAGGAATATAAGAGTGCTTAAAAGAATAGCGCTAGCATTTTTTTATATTCTTTAAAGAATTATAATAAGCTCTATTAAAGCAACTAGTTAAGATAAAGCGAATATAGCTAAAGTAGATAGAAGATCTTATAAGACTAGGGAGCTTATAAACGCTGCTACTAGGAGTCGAAGAGCGACTAACGGAGTAAGGAGGGGGGAAAGGAGAGCTATAAACTAGAGTATAAATAATATTAGGTTAGTTAAAGAAAGAGATAGAAGAGCGTTCTAGAGCTAGGGGACTAAAGAGGGGAGCATAGAAGGGGGCAATAAGTTAATTTAAGAAACAATTGAATTTAACATCGTTTAAACTAATACTATTAAAGGGATTATTAGTTTCGTTATTATTACTAGAAATCTTAGTTTCGGGATCGGGATCTGCAAAACTATTAGTTATAGAATAACTAAAGCAACTATAACAAAAGGGGGGAGTCTAGGGGAGAGCATAGGGATAGAAACCGAATAATCTAACTACGAAGCTCTCTTTTAAGAAATTATTAGCTAAGTTAACACGCGATTAACTAACGCGCAAATAAGTTTAAAAAACACTTTAAAAAGGAATTTAAATTAAAAGGGAAACTTATATGCTTACGATTATATTAAGTCTTTATAGACAAGGAAGCCTTTAATCTCTTAAGTATAATAAAGGAAGAGTATATAAATTATAATTTAAATTAGTTTTAAGGGAGGGGAGCGTATAGTAAATATTTAAAAGCGTTAATATATTTAGAAGATAAAACTAGGAGTAAAGTTAAGTCTTTTTATACTTAGAGGAATAAGTAGTTAATCTAAGGGAAGATCCGCCGCTAGTCTTAACTTAGCAAGAGCAAATAGATTCGCGAAACTATAATCTTAGATTATATCGCCGATTACTATAGGGTAAACTTAATTTCTTAGGCACTCCCGTATAATTACTTATAAGTTCCTATTTTTAGAGGGAATAGTTAGTATAGCTTTACTATAAGCGATCTAGGGAATAACTAGATTCCTAATTATTTAACGTTATACCGCGCTACTTATTTGCTATTTATTTAATATATCTTAATTATTTAACGCTATATTATGCTATTTATTTACTATATTAATTAGATAGATTACTTTACTATAAGCTATCTAGGGGGTATATTATAAAATATAGCCCTTATTACCTAATATTTATATATACTCTTATGCTCGAGAGCATATAGGCAAATAGCCTATGCTCTCTCGTATATATATACTATAATTATATAATTATCTATTTCCTTTTCTCTTTAGATAGAATTGTACAACTACTCTTTACTAGCTCTTCTTTAATCACTCAAACATATACGTGATCATACCATATACCACGCTAGCGTGCGACACAAGTAAACGCTTTCTTTAGCCTTTCTAACGCATCTAGCTCTATATAGCATTAACAAACCGTCTTAGCGGCAAAGCGGGACTAGCTTACCTTGTATTCCAAAAACACGTGCTTTATATATATAAGAGCGAGGCCACCTTACTAGGTACTTTGCAGGCATTATTTATATAATACTTATATTCGGAGGCACGGGGAAAGAACTAATATATAGACTTATATTATTTGCAAGTGCTTTTTATATAAGCTAGAAACCTTAGGCTTTACTATTAATTTCAAGCCGCCAACGGCTACCCCTTATCTCTTAAGTATTAATAAAGGTAGCGTAAGAGCGATTTATACTTTAATTGTTTTATAAGCTTTATAAGAGCTAGTTAGGCTGCTATTCCTAATCTATAGGAACTTTGACTTTATCTTTAGCATAAGTGCTAGTTAGTTAAGTTTTACGAAAGCCCGGAAGCAAATACTAACTTTATTTAAGAGGGATTATTGCTTTAGCTTTTCGCGAAGGACTTTCGATTAAAGACTATATTGCACTCTATAAATAAGTAGCTAAATAAGCGTTTATACTATATCTTATATTATTATATTTATTATAGTTAATTTCTATATTTACTAATAGTATATACTTAACCTAGAACTTAAATATAGCTCTTTAGGGAGTCTATAGGAAATATAAGACTATTCTCGATTACTTAAGTGCAACGATTATAGGTATTAAGATTAGGATTATTGCTTGCACGATAAAACTAGACTTATTTCCTTTTATAAACTATAATGGGCAAGGAGATTAATAAGATATAAATTATAAGAAGTATAAGGTTTTGCTTAAGGATGCTTTAATATAAGAAATATAAGATACTACGATTCCCGTTTAAATCTTACCTTAATTAGATATAGTGCAAGATCTACGTTTACTGCTCTAGGGTTCTTTACTCTAAAAAATATTATAAGTCTAGGGAAGTTTTAGGATAAAGGCTTAATAGATAATAACCCACTTAAACTTGGCTTAAAGGAAATAAAGGCATTTAACTATAGTAACCCCTTAGCGAAAAGATTTGCTTTAAAAGTATCCCTAAGTACTAGAAAAGCTTTTAACTAGGATCTTGAAATATATAGTTTAAACTCTTAGTAAAGGGATTTATAATTTATTCAACTATTTTAAGCACTTTAGTTATCTATTAATAACTAAGAAAGTAGTTATACTATCTATAAATAAGAAGCGAAGAACTACGAAGAAAAACTTAAAGAAGGCAATAAGAGAAGGTATAGCGAGTATTTTTGCTTTAACTTTAACTTTCGTAGTTAGCCTCTTTAGCTAAACGATTTAAGCAAGATACTTAAAATAAAGATCTATATATAAAAAGCTATACTTTACTCGAAACAATTAGATTAGCTTATATATTATATTATTATAAAGCTCTTTATATTTAAGTTAAAGCTTAAGAGTATTCTATAAAAAGAGAATAGGCGATACTTATATACTAGTTATATTCTTTGCTATTATCGAGCTAATGCTAACGAGTTTAAGGCATTATTAGAAAGGCTTATAAAGTCGTTAGCAAAGTTTCTCTTCTAAGGTTGCACTCTTTTAGGGTTTATTTAAGATTGCTTATCCCTTGCAAAAGATAAGAACTTCTAGAAAAGGGTATATTTTAATATTACTAGTAAAGAGGACTTATTCTCGCTTTAACTTCGAGAAAAAGGCTTTAAATCGTATAATATAAGCGGCTTTCTATTTTTACTAAATTAGTTAATAAAGGCATATAGACTAGGATAGCCGTTCGGTTAGTTAGATAGCGTAAAGAGAAAGCAAAAAGATAATAATAAGGGATTATTAAAGAAGCGCTAGTAATAGTAAGTATAATATTAATTAAAGCGGAAAAGATATTATAGTATAATTAAATTAGAATTTAATTAGCCTAAATATAAGAAAATATTAATTATCCCTTAATACTTAATAGATATATAAAGCAATAAGTAAATATAAAAAAAGAGATATAAGACTAACCCTTTAACGTTAGCTATATAGCCGCATAGTAAAATCCCTCTTAATATACTAAATTCGGCTTTTCTTAGAAAGTCTAAAGTCTTTTTAATTGCTTTCCCTTTTAATATTCCTTGCTATTAACGAAACCCTAATTAATATTAATGCTATATAGAGTTAGAACTACTTAAGCTAAAGCTATTTAATATTAGCTAGAAGTATTTAGCAATATGCTCTATTTCCGGTAGTTTAGTAGGCAGCTACTTCTAGAGGCACGCTTTTAGGGTGCTATTTCTAGAGATAGCATTTTCTAAGAGCTTTATTTTAGTAAAGTAAAAGGTGCAACTTGCAATTTGTTTACTCTTATTTACTTCTCTTTTTATTCTTACTATACTTTATTAGTTTATTTTGCTTTTATACTACTTTCCTTTTCGCTTATATAAATATCTTAATCGTTTTAGACTATGCGAATTATATAATGCTTTCTTTTGCGCAAGCCTTTATATGCGCTTTTATAGTTTAAAAATCTGTTTTTGCTTATATTATTATTAGTAATATAGCTGCTTATAAAATCAATATATAAGCTAAGGATATTAGTCTTATAGCTGCCGTTAGCATTAATATATTTGCTTTAAATATTATATATCTAGATCTAAATACCTTTTAATAAGTTTTTAAAGCGTTTACTATTACTAAAACTTTAAATAGTTCCTTTAAATTATTCTTCTCCTTTAACTATTAAGGCAAAGGCAAACTATAGCTAGCTACTAGAAGAGACTTTATAATTAGCTACTTAAATTAATATAAAGATAGCAAATCCTACTTCTAATATAAAGGCAAACCTTTTATAAGCACTTTTAAGGGGGTTAATAATATATAAGATTAGGCACTTAAGGGAACTATTCGATTATTAGTTAGGGATCTATTTTTTATTCTTAATTAAAGTAGCTTAAAACTTTTAAGCATTAAAGCATATCTTAATAAAATCTAGGATGCGTTTAATTAGAATATATAGCCCGAGGGACTAAATAATATAATAACTAGCTTAGATAAAGAGTAGCAAGAGACTTTTAAAGACAAGTTATATATAATAAGTATTTTACCTTGGTTTTTTCGTAGTGCAAATAGAGGTAAAAACTGGATTTAGAGAGGGGATAATCTATAGACTTATAGATAGGCTTAGACGGCGTATATTAAACTAGACTTTATATAGTATACTCCTTCTTAAATATGCAATTTACTATAGGTAGACCGTAGACTAATAAATGCATAGAATCGTTAGTTAGAATAATTACGGGGAGTCTTATTATATTAGCCCTATTTATAACTAGTCTGAAATTCCGATGGGATTAGCCTTATATATAAACGATATGCCTTATAATAGCTAGCGCGCTTTTCTCCCTTACTATATCGCTAAATATAAAGGTGCGCCTTTTAGCATTGCTCGCGACTAGGTGCAATACTAGTATCGCGATAGCGCTATATTTAGAGGAGTAGACTATAGTATTATAGGCAATAATATAGAATAAAACTAAATCGAGACTTCTCTTTATAACCTTGTTAAAGATAGGGTATTTATTAGTGCATTGCTAATAGAGCTAGTAGATATATATATTTAGGTTAGTAACAATCTACTAATAAAGCATTCTAGTGTTAATAGCATAAATTATTAGAACTAGCTATTTAATAGATAAGCTAAAGAACCGAAGTTTAGCGTGCTTAGAAATAGCGTTATAATTAAGAGTAAAAAGGGAACTTTAATTAATTTAAAGATAAAGTTAAAGAATAAGTATACAAATTATAATGCTTAAGTAGGAAGCTTTTAAGGCTAAGGCTAGAGTTTTCGTAAACGTTATATCTTTCGAAAAGCTAGGTTCTAGTCTTATATAATCCTAGTGCTAGAAGCTAGAAGTGGCTATTATATTAAAGCTTATTTCGACTACCTTTATAGTGTTATTTCGGCCTTATAATAGTAAATTAGATATGCTTACCGCTATAAGCGCTAAAATAGATCCAAGAAAAAACTCTTCTTTAAAAGCATATATATTCTTTTTAGCTTAACGCTTTATCTATTTATTATACTAGGATAAAGCATTATAAAAGAATATAATTAGAAAGTCTAAGCAATTGCTATAGCAATTAAGGACTTTAGAAAGAGATAATAGCTATATTATATTTACTATAGATTAATAAGTTAAACTAAGACGATTTAACTTAATCCTAAAAAGGTTATTAATATAAGTTATCTTAATAATATCTTATTTATAGATAAAGACGCTAGTACTATTACTTATAAGCTAAATATTAGTATAAAGACTCTAGTAAATACTATACTTAAAGAAAATCTAGTGCTATTAGTTATTATAGAGCTTTCTTTACTTATAGTTAGCGGCGCCTTTGCTAGCATAGCTAGAGAGTATAGCTTATTTAAATTTAGGCCTTTTTATATAATATATTCTAAGATAGAGATTATTATAAGAGATAGCAAGATTCGAATTTGCTTAAAAAAAGAAGATTAATACCTAGAGCTATTTCTTAGCGCAGTAAGGTTATATAAGATAATTAGGGTTATTATATTAATTAAGATCGAACTTATGCTTGCTAAGCTATATATATAACTTATGCTTTGCTATGCCGACTTAGCTGCCGAAATTTATAAATAGACTTTTAAAGCAATAGAAGATTTAAATATTATAAACTATATTAAGATAGTTCTCTTCTTAGTAAACGAAAGCTTGCTTATAACTAGTTACTTAATTAACGAACTTAGAAGCAACTTAGTTTTAATATTTAAATGCTAGTATATAAGAGATAATTAATTTTATTATAAGATTAAACAATTATCCATAGAATTATCCCAAGAAAGTAATAATAGCAATAGCTTTAGATATATTATTATTATGCCTTTTATAGACTATCTCTTTCGCTATAATAAAGGCGCTTTCTAGGAAAGTAATCTTTGCCCCAATTATTTTTTTCTATCTAATAACTATATAGTATAACGAATATTTAATATATGCTTACAATCTAGTCTTATATATTATAGCTTATACTATAGTAGCTTAGCGTAGAAATATATTATTTAGGATTTAGTATTTAAATCGTTAAGGGTAATTAAGTTCTTAAAAGATTTTAATATAGAATAGTATATATAATTAATATTGTTTTATTTACTTATAAAAGGAATATAAATAGGGTTAAATCTAGTATAAAGCATAGTAGATAGCAAGCATTAAACAAAGAAAGTGCTCTAGAATATTAGTATATATAGTATGCGCAAGTTCCTAAAACTAAGTATTAAGGAAGAAAATCGCAAGTTAATAAAGCTAGTTAAGCATTATAATAGCATAAAATAGATATATTATAAATTATAGATAATAAAGGAGGAGTTTTAGCAAGATTTTAACTTAGCTAAGCTTGAAAATCTATAAGTTAAGTATAGCTTTATATAGCTACTAATATTATATAATAAAGTTAAGACTAATATAGTAGCAATTAAAAAAGCTTCTATATAGAACTAGGGCTTTTAAAAGATATAACCACTTGCAAGTATATATAGTGGATTCTTAGCTATTATAGGGCAGGATTACCTTCTCTAGTAAAAGCACTTAAAAAAGCGACTTTATATATATTTTAAAAAATTATCTTATATTAATTAATTTTTAGTAATTAGTTATTGCTTTAAAGAATTCTTAAGAGTAGGAAGAGCTTAAGAATTGTTATAGGAGTTATAGTCTTATATGCTTAATAATATACTATTGCAAATTGCTAATAACTTAGGCATTTAATATTTTAAAGAACCTTAATATCTAAAAAGAATATTCCTAAAGTAGTAAGGCTTAGTTAGCTAGATTATCACGATTTATTAATTTAACTTAGTTCTTATATAATATAACGGTTAGCGAGCTTATTATATCCCTTATAATAACTTAACTTAGTTAATAAAATTTAATATATAAACAAAATTCAAGGGTGCTAAAATTAGCTTCTATTATATATAAAAAGGTGGAATAGGAGGTGTTAGCTAAGGTATAAAAAGAGGACTATAAATGCTAGTCTATTTATGCCTACTATTATAAGCGCTAAAATAAATTTAAGAAAAAACTCTCCTTTAAAAAAAATATATATTCTTCCTTTAATACCTACTTAAACTATTTCTTTACTCTCTTTCTAAATCTATTTATAAGTTTTTAATATAGATCCTTTTAATATTCTTACCCTTTGCCCTTATAAGCTAAAAAAACCTAAAAGCTTTAAGTTAAATTTAAAAGCTAAAGGCAAGGGACTTATATTATACTAAGTAAAAATACTAGTAGCTATGCTTATAGTAATTTTAAGGTATATATTAATTGCTTTCGTAAGGATTATAGCATAGAAATATAAGAAAAGTAAGTTTATAGATTATTAAGTTAAGTTAGCATTTTATGCTTATAGCTTAATATTGAAATTTGCGGACAAAGACAAGGTATAAAGCCTACCTAGGACTTAGAGTTTTAAGTAAGAATACTAATATATTATTATATTAAATAGCATTAAAACATAGAGCTAAAACTAATATACTAATTAATATAAAGTATATCTTAGAAAAGGCTAGGCTAATAGTTCTTACTTTTAAGATAAATCGGATTAGTTAGAAGGAGATAAGGATATAAAGAAGCTAAATTAAGGTATAGATAGTAGGCAGAAGGGGGATGCAAGCTATAATGCTGCGATCTTGTAAGCTTTAATTACTAATAAATGCAAGAGGGCAAGTATAGGGATATTAGTAGAGGTTATAATATAAGTTAAGTTCTTTCTATATAGCTTGTTTATATTTTAAGGTGGACCCGGGTGTGAGTCTAGAGATGTTCTTTAAGGACTGGAGATCTATACTATCAGGCACGTTGTTTGCTTTATAAATAGAAGTATTTTTAAGACCAGAAGTTGATGAAAGCATACAGTGAAGTACCACACAATTAAAATATACCTAAGAGCTGGAAGAGGCAAATTATTTGCTCTTTAGGAAGCCCAGGGCAGCTTAGTCTTGATGGTAAAGTCTAGGTCGTCTATATATAGTACAAAGCCTAACCCCACCAAACCCTGTTCACCTACTCTTAATTCGCGTCCTTAATTTTCTTGGCATAGTGTGCTACATTTTGAGTCTATGGTGCATAAATACCATTGGCGGGTATTACAAGCCCACACTTCCCTATCCTAGCTATCGTTATCTTTAAAAGCTATTATATACTAACTAATATCTCTTAGATATTAGGCCTAAGTAACTGCAAATAAAGGTACTATCTTATATAGCAACGCTATTATTAAGTAAGATAGATAAAGGAACGCTAGTATAAAATCTATAGACGCTAATAAGTGCTACTATAGAATCTTAAGGCAAGGATAAACGCTATAATGCTATAGTCTAGCTAGTATATTATGCTCTATTACAAGCTCTCGAAGTTTTATAATTATAGCAAGATATTGCAATGCTAAAAGAAAAGCATAATATTAGTATAATAAGCTTTAGTAGAGAGCAATTAAAGCTTGCTACTGCGTGTTAATAAGCATCGATTTAGCTCTAGATCCATTTTGAATATATAGAGCTAGCTTCTTATCGACTTCTATATATATAGCTTTAACCTTTTCGAGACTAGCAAAGATTCCTTATACTTTAACAAGCAATTGCTCCTTTAATATAGGTTTTTGTTGCAGCTAAGAATATATATCGTCTAATTTATTATTGATCTGACCCGTTATTCCTTCGGTGGAGGGAGCTGTTAGCGTAGAATTTGTTAGAGTTAACGGTGAGGAGCTGGAGCTAGAACTGAGGATACGAGTTGACTTGAGGTGTTTAAGGATTATAGAGCGAGATAGAGGCGCAAAAACGAGAATGGAAAGAACCTCATCAACTGCCTTTACGGGCGATTTTACGTGGCGAAGCCGATTTCGCTTTTTGCTGTACATATAAAGCGAAATAAGCCAAAATGGACCATCGCCATTTACGATATCTTTCGCATCTCACTATAGTAGAATACCGCTAGCTATACTATAATAGATCAGCACAGCTAGATTGGGAGTCGAATAAAACATTATTATATATGAATCTAATTTCGGCTTTTATCTATATAGTATAATTAGAGTTCTCTATATTAGGCCCTATATAATATATACCTCCACGGTGGCTATAAATGGCCTTTGTTAGAAAATGGCCGCTAGTGCAGTCGGTTTCAAAATCGGCTTCGCCACTTTTCGCTTAATTAAAATTTGTGAGACAACCTTAGCCACTTTCGGCTAGCATAGCCGCATAAGAGGAGAGTAAGTATCGTCTCCTCTCTAATGCCTCGATTACCGTCCGTAATCGAGAGGCAGTTAACTAATCACAATCAAGCATGCGAGAACGTCTCTCGTGGCCGATTGACTTTGTATATACTATAAATAATATTGGTTTCCTGTCTATGCGGCTAGCGAATCATCTTCCGAGTACGCGATACGCTTATTCCCTAATAGTACTAGCCTATAGCAAGCCGCACAAACAGATAAGTAACATTTTTTATAATATATACGAAGTAGATTAATAAATAGTAAGAAGTGGTAACTAAGCAATTAACAATACCATGCTTATAAAAAACTTTGTCTTCTAGAATGCATTATATTATTTAGCTTTTAATCTTTTAAATACTATAAAATTCTTTCGATTAATATAACTAAGTTATTTCTATAATATAAGCTTAGTGCAAGAGGAACCTTGGCTTAGTATAACTTGCTTTGCCCCGCTAATATTATTTCTTATAGTAAACTATTAGCTTATCCCTGGGATAGATATTATAGCTATCCTTTACCCTTAGCAATATATAAGCAATGCTATTAATAACTTTATAGACTTATTCAATATTTAGTATATCTAAATAGTTTATATATTTTGTTATATACCTTATTTAATAGTTACTAATGCTATGCGTAAAATAGGAAAGGATCTTTTATATTTTTTATCTTAGTAAATATAGTATTTTCCTTTGCTAAGTATTAAAATCTCTATTTAATCTTTCTTATCTTTCTTATTTTTATTATTGCTATACTTTGCTATAAGCTTATAAATCCTAGCGTATTCCGCTAAATAATTGCTAAGTCTTAAACGCTAAAATCTAGTTAGTAAACTTATTACTACTATAGCAAATACTATATATACTTATATTGCTTTTAAACCTTTTCTAAGCACTAGAATCTTTATATTAAAGACTTATATTAGTGGGTTAGATTTATATATAGCGTAGCATAGATATTCGCGGTATTAAGGATTATAATTTAAATGCTTTTCTTAATATTTATAAGTTATACTATAGCGACTTTTAATAATCTTATTTGCAATATAGTCTTTATTTTCGTTTAGTAAGAATAATTCGATATTATAAGTTAATATCTTATTATTAAAGGGGCTATAATAGAACCTTTTACTAAGCTAAACTCTAAGAGGGTTTAAAGCTATATTAATAAGGATACTAAGCTATTCTATTAGCAGTCTTTAAGGTAATTTTTAATTAGCTATTATAGTGAATATATAGCGATCTTATCGAATAAGCTTTATAGGCCCTTAAATAAACTCTTTATAATAGAATATTAGATTGCGACTAATTCGAATATCTAACGAGTATTAGGGTAAAGAGGGGGGGCCTAGAGTTAGAAATATAAGGGCAGCAAGCCTAGCCTTATCCTAAAATATATAAAGCTTGCTCTTAAGACGCCTTTTATATATAATTAGCTAATAGATTTATCCTTTATAGTTATATACTATATTTCTAAAGCTATATTTCTTATTTTATAATTACCTAGCTATTAAGGGTCTTTTCCTTTATATATCTCTTTTATAAAACGCTTTGCATCTGCTTCGCGTATTTTCTTAAGGTTAATCTAGAGAATAATATTAAGTGCTATAGTTAAATTATTACTATTAATATCTTATTTACTATATTTCTTTTATTTTAATTAAGACGGTTATACTAAGTTAAGACTAAATATTTAACCCTTCTCTTATAAAATCTCTTATAAAAATTCGGCAAAAGTAATATAAAGACTTATTATTAATAACTTTCTATAGTTATCTTTATCCTTTATTCCTTCTATATGCTTTGCAAATTCCGCTATCTTCTTTATCCTTTCTACTAATTATGCATTAGTTTTATTAATATATAGACGAATTAGTTTATTAAATTTATACTTAAAAAGATTTAGCAAATAAGCAAATATAGCGGCTTTTAAAATATTACTATAAATATCTTTAGTTGCCTTATCTTTCGGATCTTAAGTATAATTAGCTTATTTATCTTTTATCGTTTTAAGAGGAGGTGCTTTATTTAATAAGATACTTAAAGGAGCCTTTGGCTTTAGTATAAGTAGTTAATATATAAAAGTAAAATTAGTATTATAAAGTTAAAGTAGCGCGCGTATAGTTTGCCTATTATTTATATTAGATATAATAGCATTAATAGCTCTATTATTAAACGTTTGTTGCCTCTTTGCGCTAGCTGCGTTTCCCGATGCTCCTTGCTTTAATAACTTGCAAAAATCTACGGGAGCTAATTTATAGCTGCCTAGAATCGCGGATATAGTAGTTATAGTAGTTTTTTTCAGTTTAGAAGTTCTCGGGGAAAGCTTTAGTTTACTAGCTATAATTTCTGCACTTAGCTTAAGTTCTTTATAAATAGCCTTGAATTAACAATTATTAAAGTAGTTTAAGTTCTAAAATACGAAGAGCTTATTACTATATATGCCGTTTTCTTTCCCGACTATTTTTCTACCTTAATAATAAAGCAATACTTCCTCTTCTTTCCTAGGGCATATTCTAGGAATATTAAATCGTTATTAGATTAATAGAGGCAGCCCCTTTGCTTTAAGCGCTTAACCAAAGAGCCTAGGATATTGTTGCATGGACTCGATATAGTATTAGCTAAGTAAGGATTAAGTCCTATAGTTCTTAAGCTACTATAAAAGCAATTAAAGCGCAATCGGTAGCATATTGATTGCACAATTTACTTTTAAATGCATATCGTTAAGAGTAGTGGTAAGCTCCTTGCTTAGTCTTAATAGATAATAGTCTGTTTTCCTAATAGCAAGAATAACAAAGTTAACTTCGTCGATAGAGCTAGAACTACTAGCTGCTAACGCTATTCTTTTAGTAAGAGTTGCGAGAGAAGCCAAAAAAACCCTGGAAAAGCCAAAGCGTTGTTTTAAGAAATTTCATGCTTTATAGCCTTTATAATATCACGATAACTATCAACGGCTAGATAGCTAGGATTTTTATTAAGGGCGATAGATTTAGAAAGGTTTTGCAATTATAGCAGCCGCAATTAAGCTTCGAGTTAGAGGTGCTAGAACTAGCGGCTGCTATCTTTAGCAAAGAGCCACTTTAAATAACAAGCTATATATATAGGTATAAACTGCAAGGGAGATAAACACATATAGTGTTAGCACTAAAAATAAACGAGGTAGTCTATGCTTATAATATATTCTTAAGCGAAAAGGGGGGAAGCCGATTTTGCAACCGATAGGATTAGTATATTAGTTAGATATACTATGTTTATTATTCTTCGCAGGCAAGAGATATAAAACTATAAGTATTCGCTTAATAACAAAGCCTATTTGCATCTAGTAATATATATAACTATAAATAAGATAAAGATCCTATTCGTTATATTACTTCTTCTAGCTATTATATTCGGTATTACTATAATATATAATATAAAGATGCCTAAAATTATAATAATAGTTTAAGTCTCTAGTAAGGGTGCGCTTAGGACTTAAACTTTAACTAAGTTTATTATTCTTCTTTACTCTAACTATAAATACGAAAAAGCAGCAGACCTAGTAAAAGCTAGTAAGCGAAATAAAATAAATAGCTCTAGTTCTCCTTACTAAATTTATCTTAAGTAATTTAATACTAAAGATAGCAGTTGCTATAAACTTTCTATTAGCTTATAGTTTTATTAGATTAAATAGGTTATTACTCGATTTTAGTGCTTAAAACAAATTTCTAGAAAATTTAAGCTTAAAAGTTCTTATATCTATAGATGCTAGTACTATAATAAGCCTTGTTATCTATACTATTACTAGGAGCAATAGTACTTCCTTTTCTTTTAATATTATATAGGCCTTAGTATTTATAAAAGGAGCACTTATAAATATAGCGTTTTATTAGTGCAAAGTAGTTATTAAAACTAGGGATAGTTATTGAAACTAGAAATTTAAGCACTAAGCGTTGCGGTTTTGCTTTCTATATCTTATTATGCTAAGTTTAATATAGTATCTAAGATCTTAAACTCCTGAAATTTAATATTAGTTTAGTAGTGCAGCCTTAATATATAAAGTTAATTTATATTAAAATATTTGCTTAGGAAATAATATCTTCTATAAAAGTATTTATAAAGGCTTTTTCTAATATATCTCCTTGGAACTATAAATGGCCCTTTAATTATTGGGATTATCTTAACCGTGATACTAGTTAATTTTCTTCAGCATTCGTTCTAGAGCAAGGAGCTAATCTCCGCATATATACTTTGGGGATTGCCTTTATAGTTAGTATTAGGCAGCATAGGGAATTCAATCTATATAATATCGCTTATGCTCCCGGCAATTATTCTCTCGGGTTTATATTCTAAAGCTAGAAATATGCCATCTAGCACTACTACCGTATATAACTATCCATATCGATGCCTCTTCAGTATATTATCTACCCTAGTGAAGAATATACTTCCGTGAGAAAATTAATGCCATGCAGGTAGTTATATCTATAGAAAAGCAAGATATAATAACACAATTGCCAAAGAACCTTCCATCCTCCATAGCATAATAAAAAAGGTTTACAATTCAAAATCTGCTCCCTTAATAATAGATCCGCTCCGCTTCAAGCCAGATAAGGCCAGTTTTAGCGATTATATTATAAGGTTTAGAAATAGCTAACTACTATTAGGATAAATATTATATAGATAAACTATTATCTTAGATTTAAAGCTAAAACTAATAATTAGTGCTAAAAGAAGTCTTAATCTATTCGACTTATACTATAGTAATATAAGGAGCACTATATAATAGCAAGTATATTCTATTCTCTTTAATATCTTACTATCTCGAACCTATTCCCTAGACTTTACTCTATTAGTTAATGCCAAAGAAATATAATCTATTACTAATATTCTAAATATATATTTTAAGTCTAAAGGGATTAAACGCGCTGCCTTACCCCTTTTTCTATGCTTAAGCTTATTTATAAAGGATTATTATCTACTTTTATAGTATAAATTTTCTTATCCTTCTAGTTAAGTTTATTATTATAAACGCCTTTATACTCTTAATCTATACCTATCTTTAAAGACCCCGAATACCCTTGTAGTCTCTATAAAAGACCCTCCTTTAATTGTCTAGCATAGCTTTCGAAATCGAGAATTTAAGATATTTAAAAAGGTATATAAACTAAGTTATAAGATATTAAATTCAAGTAATCGGATATTAAATATAATTGCAAATATAGCTATACCTTATACTAGCACTTAACAAAGTAAGCTAAGCATTAAACTTTAAGGACCTAGCGAATATTTTAAGCTATATAGCATACTTTATAACTTCTATACTAAGGCTTCAATAAAAACAATAAAGGGAATTATTAACTTAAAACGGGTTTAAGTTAATAAAAGAAGTCTATTTAACCTTCTCCCCTAGTTAATAGCTATAAATCTCGATCTAATATTGTATTCTAGTAAGATATTAGCAATTATAATTGCGGACTATCTAGTTTAAACTAATTAGTACTCCTAATTCACTATCTAAGTAATAAGCTATAATATAATAATTACTACTAGTATTATTTCTAGATTAAAAATAATTTTGCTTAGTTATAAATAGATCCGTAGAGTCCGTTTATTAAACAATCTTAGGAATTAGAGTTATTTTATCCTTATCCCTCTTACTATTAAAGTTGTTAATAAGAAGCTTTCTAATATTTTTAATACTAAGGTCGGGACTAAGGATGTTAAGCTAGTTAAGATGGCAAAATTTGATGAGATGGCTAAGGAGCATGATAATAATAATAGTAGTGAATTCCGCAATGATAATTTATCTGATAGTGGGAGCTTACCCGATAATAGTTCACTTTCTGAGAGTGAGCCTTCAGTCGATGGTCAGAACTTATTGGATAGTGACACGCCATCTAATGAGCTCCTTTCACTGGGTGATGGCACTATATCTAATAGCGGGATATCTGAAGTTACGCTAACTGATGAGGATAAGGATAATGATGAGGGTACGGATAATGATAAGGGTACGGATGATGAGAGTGAGGATAAGGATGATGATAAGGGTACGGATGATAAGAGTGAGGATAAGGATGATGATAAGGGTATGGATAATAGGGATGAGAATGAGGATGGCGAGTGTGATGATGATGAGTGTGAGGGATGCGAGGATTGTGATGGGTATAATAAGTGTAAGGGATGTGAGGATTGTGATGGGTATGATAAGTGTAAGGGATGTGAGGATTGTGATAGGTATAATAAGTGTAAGGGATGCGAGGATTGTGATAAGCATAATAAGTTTAAGGGATGGGAAGAGCGCATAGGATATAATAAGTGCTA
>JAPZPB010000708.1:0-16305 GCA_037952635.1 Bryoglossum gracile | reverse complement strand
CCCCCCCCCCCCCCCCCCCCCCCCCCCCCCCCCCCCCCCCCCCCCCCCCCCGCGGAAATGAAAGACGAGGAAAAAAGTAAAACAAGGAGCAGGAGAAAAAAAAAAGTAAAAAAATTCGGATGGATGCAAACACGTTTTGTTGCACATCGTAAACAAGTCCCGAGATTCCCTCGGTACTTGCTTGACGTGCAGATCTCTGATCGGCATGATCTCCCTGGGTTTTTTTTAACTTTCTGTTAATCTCCAACGTCCCCCATGCAGCCTGTACTGTACTGTACTGTAAATCTCCAGCTGTCACTTCGTATCGTATCGTACAGTACTGTACAGCACAATACAGTAGTAGCCCGCGCTCGCTCGCTTCGCCCCGACTCGGCTCGTGGCCGTGCTCTTCCCATTGTACATAAATTGGGGGATTCGAGAAGCCGCGCCCCCCAATATTGCGCGGTCTGTCTGGATGCGGATGGGACGGGAGAGGATGGGGGATGGGATTGATGGGTTTCGGGGTGCAAGGCGACCAATGGCACACGTGTTGCGGGAGAGGCTTTTCTCCGCTATTGGTGGAGGGGTCTGAGATATAAATGAAAGCTGAGGCGATGTGCAACAAAAGGATTCTTGGTTCTACTGTTGTACGTATGCTGGGACGGGTTGTGCCATGCGAGGAGTGGGAGGGGGGGAGGGGGGCAGGAAAGGGGGCCGAGCGTGAGGTGAGGTGAGGTGTGGGAAGGGGAGAGATTAGATGGGAGATGGGGAGGTACAGTACAGTAGTGTGGTATTACGGGGTGGGTGATGGGGGTCTTCTTCTGTAATTGTTCGATTGCTTGTGGTCTTAATCATGCTTGGAGTCTTTTCAAACATCATATCCAACTCTCACTCCCTCCTCCTCTTCCTCCTCCTCCTCCCCCTTCTACGGCTCACCAGGCATCGTATAACCAACCCTAAACGCATGTCTCCCACTTCCCACCCTCAATACACCTCCATCCTCCTGTCCCGGCAGTTTCACCTCTCCATAACAGTTCGGCGGGACTTGAATTCTCAACTCAAACTCTCCATCCTCGATCTCCCACTCGGCCTTCACTTCACCATAAGGAGACAAGTAGCGGGTTTTGGCCCAAGTGATGGAGCCACCGGGGATAGGAGCGAAGGTTATGGTTCGCCAGCCAGGGACTGAGGGCGAGAGACCGCCGACTGTGGAATGGAGCCAGTCGCCGACGGAGCCGAGAGCGTAGTGGTTGAAGGAGGTCATTTCGCCTGGGTTGATGCGTCCGTCGGGGAGCATCGAGTCCCATCTCTCCCACATCTAGAGGGTTTTGAGGTCAGTTATTGTTTTCTCGTCCGAAAACTTGTCTCCAAAACCGCGTATGGTGTGGCAGGTGAAAGGAAATCAAGAGAGAAGCTTACCGTGGTCGCACCCATAGAAACAGTATACAGCCAACTCGGGCACTCCTTCTCCTCCAACATCCTATAAGCCGCCTGTGTATTCCCTGTCTCTGTTAAAGTAGGCAGGATAACCGGCGTCCCAACGAAACCCGTCGAGATCCTAAACCCAGCTCGCTTTACCACATTCAATAGCCTCTCTACCGAGTTCTTCCTCTGCTCATCGGTATCAAATAAGTTAAACGCAAAGGCAAGCGCAATCGCAGTCATCGAATCCGGAACAAGACGCCCATTGCCAGTCATAAACTCATCACGGAAAAGCTTCTTGATCTTAGCGGTTTCAGCGGCCCAATGCGTGGCCTCTGTGTTGTAAGAGAGGAGAGTGCTGACTTGGGAAACCAGATCGGTAACATGGGCTAGATAAGCATTGGCTACTAAGCTGTGGTCCGTCTTCCCCTGATCAGGATGATCTGGTGGTGCATCGGGGTCAAGCCAATCTCCTAGGCCAGAGGAGTTGGGGTCCCAGAGGCCGTTGGCTTGTCTTATGACGCCTGAGCTGAGCCAGGCTTGCATACTGTCGAATTGATTGGCGAGGATTGTGAGATCTCCAGAAGCGTTGTACAGAGACCAGGGAACGATTACACTGGCATCGGCCCAGGCGGCTTCGGGACGAGTAAGTTCTTGAGGGCGGATACAGGGGACAACTTGGGGGACACGGCCGTTGTAGTCGAGTGTGGTTTCGGCGCCGAGATCCTTCAGCCAACCCGAGAGCATGCCGATGGTGTTGTAAAGGAAGCTTGCTGTCGGACAGAAGACTTCTATATCTCCGGTCCAACCGAGTCGCTCGTCCCGTTGAGGGCAGTCTGTTGGTATACTGAGGAAGTTTCCTCTCATTCCCCAGCGTATATTCTCGTGGAGTTGGTTCACAGTTGGCTCTGAGCACTCAAACCATCCTGTTTGCTCCATATCGGTATGTCTAACCACGGCTTCAATCTCATGCAAAACAGGTTTGCCATTGTTGGAAGGCCAGTCATCTACCTGGACATATCGAAATCCATGAAAAGTGAATTTGGGCTCCCAGACTATGCTCTTCTCCGAGAGTGTCAGAGAGTCTCGCTGCTTGCAATCCCTCAATGGCCTTGTGCAGATCTCACCGTTTTCAAGAACTTCCACGTGGGTAAAAGTAATGGTGTGTCCCGTGGGCCCAGATGCCTTTACTCTCAACCCACCAACTAGATTTTGACCAAAATCTACGATCACTCTTCCACTGGGACTTGTGAATACCTTTTTGGCTTCCACAACTTGGATATTTCTCACAGGCGGCCCCTCTGGAGCTCGGAGCCTTCCGGTGGGAAAGGCAACCTGGCTCGGATGTGTCCACTTCTTGTCCTGAAATGAAGGTAAATTCCAGCCATCTAATTCTTGGTTTGCGTCGTAGTGCTCTCCATCGTAAATTTCAGATGAGACTAGTGGTCCAACTGAAGTCTTCCAGGTTTCGTCTGAAATGACAGTCGTCTTCTTCCCGTCTTCCAACGTAGCTTCTAGTTGAGCAAGTAGTGCTAGGTGATCGCCCCATGTGTATCTTCAAAGGTCAGTCTTGCGCTTGGAAGAGAAGAGGGGGAAAGCGATCCTTGAGCAAAAATAAAAAGCAAGGAGTTGGATGGATGAAAATCCACCAAAGACTCACCTAATACCACCAGCCCATCCCAACCTACCAGCATACCAACCCTCTCCCACAATCGCTCCAATGGCATTCTTCCCTGCCTTCAAATACCCCGTGACATCAAATGTTTGGTAATGAAGTCGATGATTGTAAGTCGTCCAGCCAGGGGCCATGAACTGATTACCCACTCTCACGCCATTAATGTACACCTCATAAACACCATAGCAAGTGATGTACAGGCGAGCTGAATGGGGCAAGCTGCTCAATGTGAACTCCTTCCTGAAATGAGTAGGTCTTAGGGAATCTGCAACAGCCAAAGTCTTCTCAGCTGCGACCATATGTGCAAACCATTCTTTATCTTCAAGCAGACCAGCTTCGACGCCAACTTGAGCAGACCATGGCGTTGTTTCATTTGCTTGCCCGCCAGTTGCTCGAACTCTGACATAGACGAGATCTCTAGATTTTAGAGGAGCCGCTGGCCACGGTACTAGAGATGACTCAGAAGACTGAACTGAGAATATTTGAGCTTCGATTGAAGCAACTCCAGGGTAAAGGACCTCGATTTCATAGGAAGACTGGATCCAGTTGGTGACCCCACCTGCGTATCGCCATGACACCCTGGGAGTACTCTCGCCAATACCAAGGTTGTCCTTGTAATGGTGCTCGAAAGTGACAGAGTCTATCTCAACGATGGTTGCTATGACTTGCATCGTGATGTTGACGTTGATGATATCCGATGAACGCGAAGGAATGCAAAGAAGGATGTTGCGTAAGCGTCAAGCTGTTCTGAGTCTGAGCATGAAACGAGGACAGTCCTCAAAATCAGAACCCTGAACGAGGGCCAGGTATGGTGAGAGATGAAAGAAAATAAATGTATTTTGGCCGTCTAACTATGAAATGGCCTTTTGATGCATTTGAAGCTCACACAACCAAGAGATGGAACAGAGGAAGTCAGAGGGGCCACCTCGAAGTAGCACTAGTGGGACAATTGGCCTTGTGACTTGCAAGGATCTGCCCCAGATTTCGCTCATCTTACCCCGGATGACGATCATCAGACACACTCCTCAAAGCCTTGAACTTTCCAAGACCAACCCTCGAGCCTCGAAGCTCTGAAAATGTTTGAAGCAGAAGAAGATGGGTTCTCAAGCTCGTGGTAGGGTTTTCTTATCAAATTCCGTTAGCTTTGTGATAAGAATAAGCGAGCTCCGAGCCGAGGCTTGACTTTGAGATAAATCAACTTCAATCGACAAGCTCCCTTCGATTTCAATCTTGCTTTTTAGATAATTGTATTTTAAGATCAAAATGTAAGTTCCAAATTCACTAGTCAATAAGAATATGGGTTAATAATATCCAGGGAGAACATGTCAAAACGCCCAACTGTTGCCCAAGTTCTTGAGCATGCCTCATATGCGGACACGATATGGAATCTCACCCCAACGCAAAGCGGAAAGCTACCGGTTGCTGCCGGGAGAGGCGGGCCTTTCAACATTGATTGGGAAGTTCACGGGAAGGGCGATGTCAAGCTTGTTGTATGCTTTTCTTTACTTCGCTCACAGCAAGGCTAATGTGCTTTGTAGTGGGTTATGGGCTTAGGAAGTGTCAAGGTAAGTGCTTCCTCGCCCATAGGTGTTAGCTGAAAGATACTCACAACACTTAGTCCGCATGGCAGAGACAGACTCTGAAATTTGGTCATGAAGAGGGAGAGAAATACTCCTCTCTGATCTACGATAATCGGGGTGAGCTTCCCCAAACATGTGGTATCAACCAGCACTCACAGTCTCTAGGAATGGGTAAATCCGACAAGCCACTCCTCCGCTACTCCACGAGCGAGATGGCTAAAGATCTTATTGAACTGCTCGACCACCTTGGCTGGACATCCGAGCGCCAACTTCACGTCTCTGGCGTCTCCATGGGTGGGATGATTGCTCAAGAGCTTGCTTATATTATCCCTGACCGTATTGCGTTTCTCAACCTCCTTTCCACTGCCGCTAACATCGAAAATACCACTACCTTTGTCGAGAACATGAAAACTAGAGTCAGTATGTTCATCCCTAAGAGCATCGACCGCTCTGTCACTGACGCCGCTCGCTCCCTCTTCTCTGAAGAGTGGCTTTCGGCTCCTGACGACGCTGCTGCCCCCACCTCCTCCACCCCCATGTGCGTTTTACCTGCTTCAGGAAAATACGGCAAATTCGCCACAAACTACGAACGTTTTGCCGCCCAAGAACTAACCAAACGTCTCGACGTCGAAGGCTTTACAAAGAAAGGTTTCATGATGCAAGCCATTGCCGCAGGCTGGCACCACAAGTCCGCCGCCCAACTTAAAGAAATCGGCGACAAAGTAGGCCGCGAGAGAATCATGGTTCTTCATGGAACGAAGGATAAAATGATCACCGTGGCGCATGGAGAGAAGTTGATCAGGTTGTTGGAGCCGGGAACGGGGGTTATTAGAGAGGGGGCGGGTCATGTTTTCATGATTGAGGATACTAAGTGGCATAATGAGATGATTGAGGAGATGGCGAGGAGAGGGGAGGAGGGGGCTGGAAGGGTTTGGCAATAGATGAGAAGGAGGTAGTGGATTTGGAGTTGTATTTGTAGAAGTCTTTGCCTGCTGGTTTGTTGACCATCATATAACTTCAGCCACATAGTCTCTTGATGCCACAGTCCTGAGCCCCCCATCTCAATGTATTCGGTACATCTCCCGCTGCAAATTCTAGCATTCAAACCCATAACGCCAGCCCATGCTTCAATTCACATGTCGTATTGTGCTGTACATCTACCCTCTGCCCAGTCAAATATTTGATTCTCCCAATCAACGCCCCTCATTGACCCTGCCTCTGCTTATGCTTCGCATTCAGCGAGCAAATGATATACACGTTTCCCTTTCCATTCTTCTGGCCTCCCTTTCTTCTAACAGCCTGAAGCACTCGTCAGCTATACAAGAACAAACTCCCAAATACTCCAATTCACTCCTTCCTGCCCCTGTCCTCAAAAATACCAGGAGAGCCATTCACATCCCAAGTCTCCTTTCCGCACACCCTTCAAAATACAGATATAGGAGATGAGGAGATAGGGCGAGCAAACAAACCTTACAGCCTTCACACATCTTCTTCACCGAACTCCTCGTCTTCATGCTCCTAACCTGTTCCGCCACAGCTTTTACCCCATTCTGCAGTCCCCCAATCTTCAGCCCCGGCCTCAATGTGTTCCTCGAGCTTGCAAGCGCTGTGAAGGTTCTCGTACAGGCGGTAGCGGCGGTTGATGTGGTGGGTCGGAAAACGGGGAACAGCACGCGGGCTGTGCGGACGAGGGAGGTAGATGGGATCATTTTTGCAGAGTTCGGATTCGAGAAGAAATTGAGCTCCGCATAAGTTTTTAAAGGGATTGGTCGTTGTGGGAAGCTCGAGTTCAGAGCTTGATGCTTTTTGGTGGTTCGAGATGTGGTAAGTGATGTTATTTTTCTTTGGTGCCTTGTCTTCAAGGCCAGTATAAGATCATTGCCAAGCGAATTTATTCAGGGGAGACGGAAGCGAAACCGAAGAATGATTGCTTAGAAGATGCCCATCTACTATTTACAGTGTGTTCATGGGGAAACTCTACGCCTGACATGTTGTGTTTTGAACTCCCCAACTCCAAGCTAAGATCTCAAACCACCCCCTTAATTCCTTTCCCTGTCTAAAGAAAGCTTCATATATTTCAAACGTATTCAGAAATATACATTTCATGATCGCAGAAATGTCTTGAACACTTCTGAGCCGGTGCAATCTTCCCATGGATACCCAATCTCATTCAAAAACCTCTCCAGCTCCCTCAATTCGCTATCTGGACAAGAAATCCCAGTCAACACCTTACCTATATCACTGCCCGCATTCCTGTATTGGAACAAACTGATGCTATACCTCGGTCTCAGTTTCCTCAAGAATTTCTCGAGGGCTCCGAGTCTCTCGGGGAAGTTAAACATGTATAAGCGCTCGTGGGGAACGCTGGAGCGACCACCGACTAGGTAGCGGATGTGGGATTTAGCGAGCTCGTCACCAGAGAGGTCCTCAGCTTTCATGCCACCGGAAGCAATGCGGGAGAGGAGAGATGAGAGTTCAGCCTCTCTTTGGGAGGCGGGGGAGGTGAGGGAAATACCGACCAGGACGTTGGCAGCGGCATTGGTCGCATAGCGGTAGGAGAATTCGGTTACAGAATGGGGCATGATGGCTTTGATGAGTTCGGAGAAGGCGCCTGGACACTCGGGGATGTTGACCATGATGAGGGCCTCTTTCTTCTCTCCTAGTGCTGCTCTTTCGGCGATGAAACGGAGGCGGTCGAAATTCATGTTCGCGCCAGAGGCAATGGCAACGAGCTGGCGGGATATGTTAGCTGAAGGATGGGAAGCGACGTATTTCTTGAGACCGGCAAGGGCGAGAGCTCCGGCTGGTTCGACGATTGATCTGGTATCTTCAAAGACATCCTTAATAGCTGCGCAGGTTTCGTCCGTGGTCACTTGGATAATTTCATCCACAACCTCCTGGCAGATACGGAACGTCTCTTCCCCCACGTTCTTGACTGCCGCTCCATCAGCAAAGAGCCCAACTTCCTTCAACGCTACTCTCTTCCCTGCAGCCAACGACTGAACCATAGCATTCGCGTCATAAGCCTCCACACCGATAATCTTCACATGCGGAGCTATACGCTTCACGTAGACTCCGATTCCAGCAATAAGTCCACCTCCACCCACACAGCAGAATATAGCTTCCAGCTTTTGGATATTCGTCTGTCGTAGTAATTCCATTCCAATTGTGCCCTGCCCAGCAATAACATAAGGATCATCAAACGGTGGAATATTTGTCAACCCATGTAGCTTCTCCAATCTCCCACACTCCTCCTTCGCAGCATCAAAATCAGGGCCATGTAATATCACTGATCCACCTAGTCTCGAGACATTGAGATGCTTGATACTTGGTGTTCCTTCTGGCATAACGATGGTTGCTGGGATCTTGAGTTTCCGTGCTGAGTATGCTACTCCTTGTGCATGGTTACCTATGTAGATGTAAGTCTAAGACCTTTGAGGAGAGGCATAGCTTCAAGCAAACCAGCAGAACAAGCAACAACTCCTTTCCAGCTAACCTTCGGATCTAAGTGTGCCATCTTATTATACGCCCCCCTCAACTTGAAGCTAAAGACCGGCTGCAAATCTTCCCTCTTCAAAAAGACCTTACATTCCAGCCTATTACTGAGGTTTGTTGCTGAAGTGAGGGGGGTTTCTTCTACAACTTCATAGACTCGGGATGTGAGGATAAGTCGCAGGTACTAAACCACAGTTCATTGAAGGAACTTAAATTGAGGGGTAATGAAGGAGCTTACATCTGGATAGCCATTAGGAAGCATAAACTCCTCCGGAATCAACCCCCTAACTTTGGATCTTGGGTCCTCGCTCGGCGGTGAAGGGTTCGTCGAGTATTCGGTCAGAGACAGCCCATTCAAACTGGGAGTTCTGGGCCTGCCATTCGCAAGGCAATTGCTACTAGTCACCACTCCGTTTTCCATATTTGTTGGTTTCCCTCGTTCTCAAAATATCAATTGAAGCTGTTGTAAAGTGCGAAAGGTAGGTATGTTGAGTAGAGATGGAGGCATAATCAGAGTTGCTGACGCTCCAGAAATTCTTTTGTTTTGGGCGAAGTCGGAGCTGCCCACGCCGGGGAGATATTCCGGTCGGAACGCAGACCCTGGAGCGGATTATCTACAAGCATTACCTCACCATTCTGTAGCTCAGAGCTCCTCCCCTCTTTCGACCTCACACGATCCGTCTATTTGCTTGTGCAAAGATGTCGGGCGCTCCACTCCCGTCCTCTTTCGATGGAAATACGTAGGTTGACCTGTTTCTAGTGAGGAATTAGGAGTTAGAGGTATGATGGGGATTGTGAACTGATACCCAATTAGGGATTTCTACGAAGAAAATCGCTGGCAGAAATTCTCCCGCAGACTGAAGGAAGAACCTTTAATCCCACTGGGTAAATTTCTCCCCTTTCATGGTTACCAATCACTAATTTACCCCCAGGATGCATCCTAACCTGCGTGGCCCTGTTCAGTGCCTCCCGCTCCATCCGTGCCGGCGACCACAACCGCACAAACCGCATGTTCCGAGCTAGAATCTACGCTCAAGGCTTCACCCTCGTTGCCATGATCGCAGGCTCCATTTATTGGAAGTCGGATCGCCAGAAGAGGAAGGAGTTTGATGCCGTGATAGCTGAGAAGAAGGCGAAGGAGAAGAGTCAGGCTTGGATTAAGGAGCTGGAGGCGAGAGATGAAGAGGATAAGGAGATTAGGGCGATAAGAAAGGCGAGGAGGACGGGGGTGGAGGTGAAGGAGAAATTTAAGGATAATTTGACCAGTGTTAAGAACGAGGTGGAGGAGAAGGCGAAGGAAGGGAAGGCTGCCGTTGAAAAGATAGTGGAAAAGGGGGCGAGCTCGGTGGTGGAGGAGGGCGAAAAGAGAAGCATGGGCGTCCTGGAGAGTGCACAGGATTTGGTCTGGGGTCCGAAGAAATAGGCGACGAGAAAGGGGCATATCTACAGCATTGGGTGGAGTTTCAAGCTGGGTCAACATGAAGTTATATACCTTGTACACTATCAGGTGGATACGAAATGTGAAAATACCTTTCAATTATCATATGTCTACAGTACACTAGCTGGTTTCTGAGCGGTTAAGAGTTACATATATAACTAGGGCCAGAGGCTTGTAATAAGGTAGGTAAGTAAGAACCTGGGGTTATTGAGTTCCCAAGTCGTTTCGATCACGAGAGAAGTTTGGCACATCGGCACTGTTCCATGCGTCAAATCTCAGTTTCCCATTTTGTGTTACACAATTTTGGTTCCTGAACAGTCTATCTCAGCACATCATAACTTCATAGCCGACATCTATGCCGCTCATGCCACAGCAAGGCTCCTGACCCCATATCAACACCTAATTCATAGACCCACCACTCCTATTCTGCCCAATTATCCCTGCCATCTCAAGCAAAGCTCTATCGGCCTCAATATCTCCTTTCCCAATATTAATCCTCTTCCTGGCCTCGGCCTCCCTTTCCTCCCACACCCAAGCCTCTCTCTGCTTCTGCGCCTCAGTATCACCTCCGCAGCCCCAAACCTCTAAGCTCTCTACTTCGAAGCGGTCTTGGAAGTTGCTCTTCCTTGTTTGGCTGTTGTGGAATGCACCACCGCCAGAGGTGTAGTTGTGCGTGAAGACACCGAATTCGAAACTGGAGTCTAGCATAAGAGATACGGCACCGAGACTCACCTGGGTGGCGAGCCCGTTTGTTTGTTTTGGTTTGGGGTGTGGGCAGCCGAGAAATATTCCGGAGTGAGAGGAAGGTTGCTTGGGGAAAGCAACGTAGTCCGTGTTGACGGCTGATGCGTGGAACACTTCGTGGACGGGTTCTAGTTGGAATAGAATAGTATCCACATCACCAATACATTCTTTGTGCGTCTGTTTCCAATGTTGAGGCATGTATACACCAAATACCATGCGTGTTGATTTGCCGCTGTCGGGAAAGCGCTTTGGGGGTAAAGTATCGGCGAATTTGCGCTCTTGGCTTCCTTCCGAAGTATTTGGTAATCGGTTGCCGGATACTAGGAGTATGGTGGGGGCCTGCCACTTGAATACTTTGGTTTCGAAGCTGCCCATTGAGAATCCGGCATCTCCCCCCGAGTAAAGTAGCCGAAGGCGTCTGAATATGCGGTCGCCTGGGAGGAAGAAGGACAACTGCGAGAGCATATTCAAGTCAAGAATCTCACCTCTGAGTCCTTCAGGAGGAAGTAGGGGCTGGTCCATCACTAGATCGAGAGGGGGAAGTGGAGATGCGGAAGAGTCCTTTCGCCTTGTGAAGTCGACGTTTTTGGAGAAAAGGAAATGCTCAAATAGAGGATTGAAGCCGTTAAAGAAGAAAGGTAACGAAATGGGTATCACTGTGTTGAATGCATGAATTTTGACGCCAGGAGACGTTTCCACATTCCCGAATGCGGCGAGGATATTGTTGGCGGTCCTCCGGAGACCTTCTAGTTGATCACCCACCAGTCTTCCAGCGTGTTTAGATAGATGTTCCTGGCTCCCCAGCGGAGCTATGAGAAGCAAGAGCATTATAAGCTTCTTTAGGTTGTCTGTTGGTATGGAGGCTTGGGAAATCGGCAAGTCGCCGTGTCTGAACACTTCGATGGCATCGAGAGACTCCAAAGCTGCAAGAGCCAGGTCATCGTCGACTTCATCCCCGTCATTTGCGGCAGCGTCTACTGCAAATCCAGCAACATAACTTCTGGCCGCACTTGAGGTCTGCTCTGATGTTTTATCCGGGCCAACCTCTGCGGGCTTCCCATTCTCGTTATTCGTTGCCCGGTCGAAAACTGCCAGACTTCTGAACAACAGCTTTGTACGGTCTCGACTCCCCTTCTTGAGTACTTTCTGGTATCTCTCTGTCATGATAACAACAACCATAACCATCTGCTCAAAACCCAATACTATCGGCGCCTCCTGACCGAATGGAAAAGCCCCTAGGTACGATAGCATTTGGAAGATGATCGAGGAGGCACCCAAAATATCCGGAATCTCGAGGAACCGCGCAATCGTGTCTTCTTTGAGGTAGGCCAGGGAGTCCTGGTGATCTGCGAAGCTCTTGAATACATCTTGGAAGGAGTAAAGTTCGAGGGGGGCAAAGCATCGCTTTGCGAACTTCAGAGCCTGTGGAAGAGAGTTAGCCAAGTTGAGGCAGCAATGGCGGGGTTTATGAACTGACTAGCTTATGGCTCAGCTGTTCTGGAGAAGCTTGATGAGTTGCTTCACCGGACTGGCCTTGTCCCATAGTGAAAATACAACTGAACCATAGAACCAAATTCCCAAGTTTAGCTTGAAGTGGAGTTGAAGAGGGCACGAATGGTTTGGGCAGCTAAAGCCCCGCTTAACGAACGTGAAAGAAACCAAAGCTAAACGAGTGTTGGTACTTCAAGCGGCTACTGCCACCGCTGCCGCAAGGACAGCAATCTATCCAGGCCGCGGTCTCTTACTCTCAACCAACCTCTCCTCCTCATCTCAAGAATCACCTCCACCACCCAACTTTGGCAGTTCCAAACTGCCGAATAGTTATTGACCCCCCATCTTTGGAGGAGTCGCCGCGCTCGATTGAGATGTCTCCATCTCATTCTGCCGATAAAAATTGACAGGTGGTGCAGCCTCGCTCTTCGAGGATTCACATTCCATCTCATGGGGGCTACGTAGTAGCCCCGGCCCCCAATATCATCATGCACCTGATGAATGGTAGACCCCCTTCGGGGCGAGAGGATATGGACTGCCCAATGGTGAGGGTCACGTGGATCGACTGGCGCGTATATAGCCACATCAAGCGTGGTATCGGTATTTGAGGGGTCAAAAGAGGGGAGGGGAAGGCTGGACCGACGAGGAGGAAGGGGAGGAAACCGGACGTTTCTATGACTACTCAAGTCCAATCAGGATTTGTTACCAAAGGGAGGTTTTCACTTACCGATAGCTCATCTTGGGACCCCTGGGAGCACACAAAGCAACCACAAGCGTAAGCAAAGACTTTTATAATTATGATTAATGCTTAAAGACGTATACTAAACTAAAACTTAAAGAATACTTGATCGCCGAAGCTATACATCGCAGCTCAAATCTGAGTATAAACAACGTTGAATTTGAGTTCAGAAATGCTTGCTCTTGCCCTCAGAGGGCCACAAGCACAGCTCAGCTGGGGGAGTAGCAATTAGCAACACTCAATTAGTATGTCTTATTTGCGTAGTCTTTTAATGAATGGCTCCAGTATCCGTAGTTATCTAGTCACTTATGAAGCCCTGGGACATGGCCCAGTAGGAAGATAATGAGGACTATGAGGGCTTCAAAGTTCCCAAGAAAAAATACGGTTGGGCATGACTTTGAACATATGTAAGCCTTCTCATATAAGCTCTTTCTGTTTTACTAATTGTATAATATAGCTCATATGTTCAGGAAAGCGTTGTTTGTGGCTTGCGGTTTCAATTTCTAGTATGAATTCTTGAAAGGCTCAAGGGAGTTGAAGAAAACTACGATTTATTCTATCTATACAGAAACAGATCAGGGTCGAAGAAGCCTGAGGACTGTGGCAGACATTGCTTTCTGCCTCTCGGTACCCCGCATTCATATCCTCCTTCAAGCCGGACTCGATGTCGATAAGACCATAGGAGTTCTGAGTAGATATCTTTGAAACAGACCAAATTATGAGCATTTGATGGATATCCAGACTGGGTTCTATATTTCAAGATTCCGGAATGATTGACATGAGCCAGGGCCGATGGATGTTCAAATGTGCCAATGGATATTGGAATGTCCTTAGTATTTGCAGGAGGTTGGTGAGACTACCTGTTAGCTGACTGGGCGGAAATATGAAAGCACTTCTCGATAAAAGCAGCCATGTCGTCTACGCCTTCGGGCTCTTTGATCCAGTGTCCCCCGTCTCTGTATGCTTCGAATCGAGTGTTCGTAAAGGGAAGGTTCGACACACTCTCGATGAGCTTCTTGCCATTTCCGAAAGGGACAATTGGGTCATCTTTGCTGTGGGAGAGGAAAATCGGCGTGCTGAATACGTCACCAGCACCATCAAGACTGCCGGTGAGCGTGCTGAGACTATCGCTGGTAAGGCTTTTGGTGGTGAAGAGATTTCGGATCCCCTCGATTGTCTGGCTACTTGTCTTTGCAATATTGTTGATTTCGTCGTTGAACGGAAGCCAGCTACAGAGGCCCATGAAGCCCCCAAGCTTAACACCTCCACATAACAGCGCCAGAATCGAGGTCGCGCAACCCTGACTAATTCCTCCAAGCATGATGTGCTCCCTGGGAACCGTCTTAGCCTCCGCACGAACAATATTGAGAATATCAGTGATGCTCTCGCGCAGCCCTTTAACCTGAATCTCCTTCTTCTCATCCGGATTCTCCACCGACCAGATATCGAACCACTGCGACATCTCCTCGTCCTCGAATCGACTGGAGGCTCTCATCTTTGACTGCGGGAAGATCCATTTGATAGTTGGGAACATTTTGTTCAAGTAACTGTCTTGGCTGTCTTGCTCGTCGAAGAACTCTTCACAGAACTCGGCTGCATTACTGTCGCGCCCGTGAAGGAAGATAATCGTGTGGGTATGCTCCCCTACGGCAGGAACAATGTGAGCTGACATTCTGGTGTAAATGGCTTATTTCTCGGCAATTGTCGGTCTTGTTCTCAGCCAGTGTCTGATTTGTTTCTGAAAGGGTGCGTGTGAGAAATGTTTGCAGAGGAGAGGCGATCGTTTTTGGTGGTGGTAAGAGTGTTGTGGGAAAGTCTGCAGATGATTGTGCACAGGAAACCAAGACCATCGAGAAAATGGGTTCTTTGGAGTGTGCTAGTAACGCTAATCTCGAAAATGGATGACTCTAGAATCTGCCAGCTGGCTTCGAAATCCAAAATGACGGACTTGTTCGAACTAAGAGCATGCGCTATTGCGTTCCGGACACAGGTCCCACAAGGGGGTAGATATTCAGCGGATCCTAATCATTGACTTTACCTGGAATATTCAAGTAAACTCGAATATCCGAAGTGAATGTATGATTGAGAGTTCGTTAAATCTCGAAGGCCTGTAGTTATTCAAGATCCACAAGAGGGGCCAGGATTGTTCATAGCAGTTAATACCTGGGAGTCTTGCGCTTTTACGTGTCAGAATACACGTGAATTGCACGTGTATGAGCGCTTTGTCAGTGTGATGATCCTGACTGGTCGTCCCCTGATCGGCTATTCTAGTGGTTACCTCTAGCGTGTATAATAGATTCTAATTGGTTATTCTAGCGGCTCGGGTAAGGCTAGGCGCGAGGCTGAGGCTGAGGCCTAAGGCTAACAATATGGAGGCCTAAGGCCAAGATTTATAGTCGTTGCCTAGTCTATATAATACTAGTGCTAAATCTATAGAATCCGACACTATTATATAGTGGCCTGTGCGGGTGGCCTATGCGGGAACGTTAAATACCCTTTATACTTTACTCTTGCACTTATGCTTTATATATATATCTTAATTAAATCGACTTTATTGCTCTAGGTATAATTGCCTTAATTAATCTTTTAATCTCTTATTATATTATTATATAGTCGGACCACCTCTAGCGATTAGCTCTCGAAGCTCTTAAAAAATATCTATATAATAAGAATACTAAAAATCTAAATCTATATACGCTATACTTTAAATCTTTTAATGCAAGCTCTTTATACTTAATTTTTAAATAAATTAATTATTAGAAAAGTAAAGGTAAGAGAGTTCAAGGATATAACTTGATTAGCTAAGGCATGGTCCGAGTTAAGGCTAGTGAAAGTAGACTACTATAAGCGAGGCTACTTTTACGCATATATAAGGAGGCTTAACCTTATACCTTCTTCTTAGTTAGTTAGTCGATTTAATATTAGTATATTCTACCCTATAACTATATTACAATTATAAGTATAAAGTCTAGTAGATTATATCCCTCCCTAGGCTTTTATTCTTAAAAGGTTATAAGCCCGGTATAAGTGCTAGAACGGAAACCTATAACTTATAGCATCTTCTTAATAAGAAGTCCAGGGGACCAACGAAATATAAAGTCTTTGATCAAGAGGCAAATAGAGCCGAAACACTATAAGAGGAGCTATAAAGAGCCCTTATAGATATTGTAAAGGGGCGGAAAATAAGGAGCTTTGCCTCAATATAACTTTATATAAGCTTATATAAAAAGAACAATAATAACAATAATAAAAGGGAAGAGAGGAGGCAATAAATAAAGAAAGGGGACTATAGCTTCTAAGATTTGTAAAAGGGTTGTAATTCGTATATACTAATTATACTTTCTTTAAGACGACGCGAGGTTATAAGCATTAAGAGCAGGCAAAGCGAGCAGGAGAAGCCTAAGGCCAAGGTCTATTCAAGGATTTAAAGCTATAGAAGAAAGAAGAGGAGCTCGGGGAGGGCTTATAGTAGCTTATATATAGAGGCTCTTAGTCTAAGAGTACTAGCATAAGCTAGGCTAGGCATAGCCGAGCACTATAAGCTAGTTCTTATAACTGCGCAAGCATTCTATATAAAAGCGCTAGGCTAGCTAGCAAGGCTTAGCTAATACTTAAGATAATATAATTATCTTATTACTTCCCTTTCCTAAAGAAGATTGCCCTTAAGCTTCTAATTATAAGCTTATCGTTACTATTAAGCTTATTATAGTTATCTATACCCTTTTCTTAAGCTATAAGCTAT
>JAPZPB010000707.1:0-16346 GCA_037952635.1 Bryoglossum gracile | reverse complement strand
GTCTAGTCTAGTTTTAGTTTAGTCTAGTTTTCGGTCTGCAAAAATATATTTCGGTTTGCAAAAAAATATTTTAGTCTACAAAAAGTGGTTCGGTCTAGTCTGGTCTAGACCATTGGCTAGTCTAATAATAAGAAAGTAGTAATCCTACTATTCGGACGATTATATTATTAAGAATAGGCTAATAAAATAAGTATAAAGGTAAAGCTTACCCTAACTTATACTTATAAGCTAAATAGAGGAAGCGAGAGAGCTAGTAAAGAAATAATTACTAAATTAATTAAAATAAGGCTTAACGCTAATCTTTTACCTGAGGTATAAATCGAAATAACTAAAGCTGCGATCTTTTTATATAATATAAGCCTATTATATGCTTAAATCCGTGCACCCCTATATAGGCTACCCCCCTATATAGGCCACTTAAAATAAGCGAGTACTGCTAACTAAGAATATATATAATTAAATAACTACTTAATTTCAATATAATCTAGAGTAGAATTAGAGTAGTTAAACTCTTCTTTATTATTCCCTTTAATTATAGCCTCACCTGCGGCTATTTGAGTTCGCTATATATTAGCAATATTAGCAAACTTGGAATTTAGACTTATTTTAACTTTTATCCGTTTCCTTAGCTTAGCTTTCTCTAATTAAACTTCTAGAGACTATATTCTATAGCTATAATCTGCTAGAGTACTCTCTTATTCCTTAAATCCCTTTAAAATCTTTTAAAATAATAATCTTTGGGTTATAGAGTTGCTTATATTAAGGGTTTGGAACCTAGCTACTTAAGCTTTAAGTTTAATCGATTTTCTAGGCATAAATAGAATTGCTAGTAAAGTATCGATTAATAAGCTATTATTTAAGCTTTCTAAAGCTTAAGGGGTATTCTGGCTAGCATTAGAATTCTCTAAGAGTAAGGGACTTATAAGAGGTTTTGCTATTAATTTTGGCTATAACCCACTTGCTTTCTATTTAGCCTTAATTATCTTTGCAGATAATGCTTCCTTTCTAGCCTTATTATAGCAAGCAAGGAAGTTTTGCTTGCTAATTAGGCTAGAATTAGTCAAAAAACTAAGATTACTTACTACTATATAATAGTGACTTTTAAGGGATAAAAAAACTAATAAATCCAAGGGTTATAGAATATATAATATATATAGCGGTAAGAATAAAAGGTATATATTATTCTAGTAGCATAAGTATATAAAATCAGTGGTTTTATAACTTCTATAGCTATCTAAAATAAGTAATCAAGGCTTAGAAGTTATAGTTTAAGGGAAAAATACTATTTCTAGCTATTCTATAGTAATAGCATTTGAAGTCTATGCATTCTTAGTAGTTATAAACTTCTAGCCCTTATATTTAACTAGCTTGCGTAGTTTTAGTGGAAACTATTATTATTAGACTAATTTTCCCTTAAAAATAACTAATAAAAGAAGAGCTTTGCTAGTCGCCGAAATATATTTAATAAAAGAAGTCTAAGAACGAGAACTAAGCTATTTCTTTTAAATAGAATATCGCTTAGAGCTTCCTATTACTAGGCTATTTGCTCCGAAGCCTTCTATTATACCTAACTCGTTTATATTATATCGATTTTCGGGTTTAATAGCAGAAATAGTAAGGAGTAATAGTAGTTAGAACTATAACTTAATTATAGGAATTATAGCCTTATTAACTTATATAGAATTAATATTTCGAGCTCTCTTAGTTTGCAGAATAGGATTACGTCGTAGGAACCCCTCTATTTATCGTTTTCCTAGCTTTTAATAGTCTCCTTTAACTTTAAGAACTCGATTTGCAAATTGCCTAATTTAGCTATAAGTTAAGGGAATACTTAAAGCTTCTTAGGCTAAAACCTAAGTAGATAAGTAATCCTTTTATACTTTTAATAGTCTTTATTGATTTTCGGCTATAATTAGGTATACTATATAGCTATAGTTGCGATTATAAAGAGTAGCTTATAGAATACTTTACTCTTAACTAGTAAGCCGCAAGGACTTCCTATTTGCAATGTTATTTAAAGCTATAAGCAAATCTTATCTAGAATATCGAGGCATTATTACTTAAAAATCAATAGATTAAAGTATTAAGTAATTAGAATTAGGGTTAATTTAATACTTAAATATTTTATAGAAGTAGCGGTCTAAAAATTCGCTTATTTTGGGTGGCCTATATAGGGGGGTTGCCCATATAGGGGTGCACGGACTTATTATATATATAGCTTAAACGAAGTGCTTGATTCCTAGTTTCGTTATTACTTCTATTAATATAATCTAAAGCTAGTTAAATATATAATAATAAATCTTAGACTAAACTAGAGCTTTATATAAGCATATAAATGCAAGAGCTACTTAATAATTAAGGATAAAGAAGCTAGGAAGTATAAGAGGGACTTTAAAGTTAATCTAAGAAAGTATATTAGATACTTAGTTAAATATATTGCTTTTAATATCTTTAGGATCTAGATACCTTTATTTAATAAAGTTATTATATTAAGGAATATAGTATTCAACAAGATAAAATTTTATATATTAAGAGCTAAAGATAAGGTAATTAGCTAATTACTTAAGATCTTATAAGACGTAGTAGAAATAATTAAAGAAGAATAAAGCATATAAGATGCTATATCTTTAATTAACTATAAGTTTAAAGATAACTTTATACTAGAGTAACTAAATAAGAAGAGCTTTCTAGGGGGTAATGCTCTAATTATAGCCTAAGACTATAAGTTAAAGGTAAACTCTTTAGCTCTAGTTTAAGAACTAGAGTCTACTCTAAATAAGTCTGCTTTAAAAAAGCATAAAGAGACTAGACTTATAAGCCCTAAGCTAACTCTAAAGCCTTTAAACGCTTATATAAGGAATATAAAATAAGATACGATATAGCTTATTCTAAAGCTAAAGGCTTATATAGGGAGTGCAGTTATATAAGATTTATAAAAAGATTATGCTAATAACTAAACCAAAGAGCAATAGAGCTTGCTATATACTAGGGCTTATCTTAAAGAGTAATTTATATTGCTATATCCCGGGCTTTATCCTAAAGAGCATCTAATTATACTATATATTAGTAACGAATCTAAAGAGTAAACTAGACTACTATTATATAATAATAATCTCTAAGGAAAACTTTATTAACTTAGCGGATTAAGTGACTTTATTTCAGAAAAGCCTACTAAGAAGCTAAAATGCTAATATATTAAAAAGACTTATAAGAAGACTAAAACAAGTAAGAGACTATAAAGTAAAGGTCTAAATAGTAAAGGCAGAGCAAGCAATATAATTATAACTATAATTAATAAGCTATAAACTATAATAACTAGCTCTTATAAAGGATAAGACTACCTTGAATCGCTATTATACTTAGTTTAGCCTAATTAGCTAAGATAAGTAGAAGACGAAGAAAGGCTATATAAGATAGTATATATAGTAATCGCAGTATTTATACTTATAGCAAAGCAGAAATAAGGGTTCGAACCCCTTATTACTATTTTATAAATCTAACTATCGAATCTACTAAAAGAACTAAAATCGTAGAAAGAGCTTAAGAAATACTTATTAAGTGCTTAATTTAAAGCAAATGCAGAAAAGGAGCTAAGAAACCTAAAAGCAAGAGATTGCTAAAGAGTAGTCGAGAATTATATAACTATAGCTACTCTAATCCTATTAAAGTAAGTTTTTTATTATAAATTAAACTTTAAAGGCTATTTAATAAGATATAGATCTTGAGTAATTATATAAGGAAATCTCTAAAAGGAAGCATCTATTATCTTAATATATACTATAACGCTTATAGCAAGATTATTTGGAATATTTATAGCAATTATAGCATTATTTAATCTAGAGATTAGATAATTCAACGTTATAAACGCATTTATTAACGCAAAAAGACTAGCTAAGAGCATACTAGTAGCATGCTAACTACTAGATAAGTTTAAATTAACTCGGGTATTATATAAAGGTTAATAAAGCACTATATAGGCTATAGGACTCTCTTGCCTTATAGTTTACTAATCTTACTAATATACTTAAAGCACTAGGACTTAAGCAGCTTAAAGAGGAGCCTTATATCTTTATAGATAAAGATTATAGAGTTTTTATACTTTTCTATATAAACGATATGCTTATAGCCTACTCTTTAGTAAATAAGGAATATGCTTAAAAGTTTATTAACGGATTGCAAAGAGTATATAAATTGCATAAGGAAAAAGAAGTTAAATAGTTCCTAGGAATAAGGATTTTAAGAGACTATATAAAGAAGAAAATCTAGCTTATATATAACTTATATATTAAGAAGATTGCAAAGAAATTCTCTTTAATCGATAGAAAAACTCTAAGCATACCTTTTCCTCTTTTAAAGCTTACGAAATATAAAGGGTAAGCAACTTAATAGCAAATTAAGAGCTACTAAAAGAAGGTTAAGTTATTGCTATATATAGCAATTATATTATAACTAAATATAGCATTCATAGCCTTAAAGCTCTCTTAATTTCTTATAAATCCAAGCCTAGAGCACTTTACCGCGATTAACTAGATTATTAAGTATAGTCGGGTTAGTTAAAAACTCGTCACGTGACAAAGGCATACCCCTCACTGAAAATCAAATAACTTTTCTAATTTCTTATAGAACTTAGCCTAAGCAGACTTAAATTAAAGGCCTTTAATACTTAATATAATCCCCCTTATTCTTTAAGCATTTTCTATACTTACTAGGCATAGAATTATATAATTTCAAGAGGTATTCCTTGCTTACTTTAGCCTAAGTCTCTCTTAAAGCTTTAATAAAATCCTCTCTATTCCTATTTTTATGCTTGCGCTAAGAGATTCTATCCTTAAGATAAGACTAAACGTTCTTAATAAGGTTAAGATCAAGTGAGTTTAAGGGGTATAGTATGCAATTAATCTTTTTATTAGCTAGGTATTTAGTATAAATCTTAATAATATGCTAAAGCATATTATCCTCTTGCAAGACTACTTCTTCCTTATATTTGCTTCTTATTCTATTATAGAATAAAATAAAGTAAGTTTTAAGCACCTAGTAATAGCATTTAGCTATTATTCTCTCCTTAGCTAGAAGCATATAAAGTAGCCTAACCTTATTCCTATAAAACGCTGCTTATACTTCTATAGTTACTCGCCTACTCTTAAAAGTAAGCTTTAAATTTTATGCTCTTATCTCCTTATCCCTCCTAATATTTCTAATTATATAATATATCCTCTTATCTGCGCCTACTTTAAAAGTAGCCTTATTACTCTAGTAAACCCTTCTAGGGTTTCTTTTAAGCTTAAGCTTACTTCTATAAAACTTACTTTTCTTTTTTATATATAGAGGACTTAACTAGGGCTTCTTGCAAGGCCGGCGCTTAGCTTTTCTATTCTTTTTAAGCACTTTAGCAATAATATAGTAATTAAGTTATTTGCCGGATTTAGACGGGGATACAAGCTCTTTTAAGGGCATAATAAGGTTTAATATAGCTGCGTATACTAAAGCTCTCTCGGCTCTTAAGCTTAGTTTAGGCTTAGCACCCCTTCTAGGCTTGCTCTTAAGACTAATACTAGGTATATTAGCGTACTAGTTTAGGAAGGAGGATATAGTAGTGCGGGGTATATAAGTTTTAGTTAAAATTATAGTGGGTCTATATCCTTCGTCCCTAAGAGTCAAAATGCATTCCTTATAATGCTTAGTAAAGTAAGCATTAGGATTTTTAAGTAAAACTGCTATAGTATAAAGCTAGAAAAAATTCTATTAAGGAATAAAGAAGATATTTATATATAAAGTAGGAAGAGTAGTATTCGCTTAGTAGCCGAATGCGACGTCACGTGACGAGTTTTTAGCTAACCCGACTATACTTATTTAAAACTCGATTCTTAGGTATTTAATATAAGGATAAGCATAAAGATACTTACTTTATAATCGCGTTAAATGCCTCTTTTGCTAATAATATTAAAACTAGACGATTGTCTTACGGCTATATTATAATACTTTTTAGAGGACTAGTTATATAAAAAGCCGCTCGCTAGAGCATAGTTACTATATTAATAACTAAGTTTAAAATACTTAGTATAAGTTATATTGTAAAAGAAACTATAGCATTATAAAGGTTCTTTAAGAAGCTTTAACTTGACCTTAAGGAGCTTTAGATAATCTTCTATAATAATTAATAGATAATCCGTCTAATTATAAGTAATAATAAAAGAATCTTAATTAAATTGCAATATATAGATATTTAAAATATATAGCTATGCTAAGAGTATATAAAAGGACTTTTCGAGGTTATATACCTCCTTATAGCTAATATGCTAGCTAATAAGCTTACTAAGAATCTGCTATAATATAAATTTAAACGGTTTAAAGCACTCTTAAACTTTCAAGATATATAAGCTAAGCTCGAGATAATTAAGTAATTAATCACTATAATTATATATATTTTTAGAAATTTATTTATTTATTTATTCTCTTTTAAAAAGAGAGCACTAGAGCAATAAGAGCATAGCAAAAATGCAACCTAGAAGCTTAGAAAAAATATAAAAACACGAAAAAGCTACCCTAGTGCTTAATAATATAGCGAAAACTAGATATTAACGCTTAGCAAATCTCTGAAAAACACCGAAAAATATAACTTATAAGCTTATATTAAACTAGCTATATTGCTAAAAGCCTTCTCTAAGCTTAAAAATATTATCTTGCATATAGTATTACTAGAGGGACTACCCTTATTATTATCATTATCCTTTCGAGTATAAAGCTTAATAATAGTAGGCTTAGGCTCTATTACCTTAACCTTAGAATCGTTGTTCTTATTAACGTTTCTAAGCATAGCATAAATAGCTTTCTAAAGATTGCAAATATATTAATTTTTAAATTAGTAAATATAAAGTATAATGAAAAAGAAGGGAAGCTTACTAAAGCGTTCGAAGGGAGATTAAGTGCCTTTATAGCAATTATAGTATTACGAAGTTAGATTACTAAACGAGAGACTTTAATAAATATAAGAATATAAGAATACTTAGAAGAGTAGCGCTAATATCTCTTTATATTTTCAAGAGTTATAATAAGCTTTATTAAAGCAACTAGTTAAGATAAAGCGAATATAGCTAAGGCAGATAAAAGATCTCGTAAGACTAAGGAGCCTATAAACGCCATTACTAGGAGTTAAAGAGCGACCGATAAAGGGGGGAAGGGGGAAAAGAAAGCTATAAACTAAAGTATAAATAATATTAGGTTAATTAAAGAAGGAGATAAAAGAGCGTTCCGGAGCCAGGGGACTAGAGAAGGGAGCATAGAAGGGGGCGATAAGTTAATCTAAGAAACAATTGAATTTAATATTATCTAAACTAATACTATTAAAGGGATTATTAGTTTCGTTACTATTACTAGAAACCTTAGTTTCGGGATCGGGATCTATAAAACTATTAGTTATAAAGCAACTAGAGCAACCGCGATAAAGAGGGGGAGTTTAGGGAGGAGCATAGGGATAAGAAACCGAATAATCTAACTATAAAGCTCTCTTTTTAAAATTATTAGCTAAACTAATACGCGATTAAGTTTAAAGATACTCTATAAAGGAATTCAAGTTAAAAGGGAAACTTATATGCTTATAATTATATTAAGTCTTTATAGATAAGGAAGCCTTTAATCTCTTAGGCATAGTAATAAAGGAGTATATAAATTATAATTTAAATTTGTTTTTAAGGGAGGGGAGCATATAGTGAATATTTAAAAGCGTGAATATATTTAGAAGAAGGGAACTAGGTAAAAACTTAAGTCTTTTTATACTCGAGCTAAGCGGGTAGTTAATTTAAGGGAAGATCCGCCGCTAGTTTTAATCTAGAAAGAGCAAATAAATTCGCGAGCTATAATTTTAAATCGTATCGCTAATTACTATAGGGTAAACTTAATTTTTTAGGCACTCTTATACAATTATATATAGTCTCTATTTTTAGAAAGAGCAATTAGCATAGCTTTATTATAAGCGATCTAGGGGGTAATTATATTCCTAATTAGTTAACGTTATATTACGCTATTTATTTCTATTTATTTGCTATATAGATTAAATAGATTATTCTACTATAAGCTATCTAAGGGGTATATTATAGAATATAGCCCCTATTATATAATATTTATATATATACCTAGGGCTCGAGAGTATATAAGCATATAGCCTATGCTTTCTCGTATATATATACTATAATTATACGATTATCTCTTTCCTTTTACTCTTTAGATAGATATTTGTATAACTACTCTTTACTAGCTCTTATTAATTACCTAAACATATATATAATTACACTATATCCCACGCTTGCGTGCAATACTTAGATAATTAGTTTTATAAATAATAACTCGAGAAGCGCAGATATTATTTAATAATATATAAGGGTTTAAGAAGGAATAATAAGTAAAATAATTAGAAAAGTTATTAGCTTTAACTAATGCAAGTCGATATTATTTTTCAAGGCAAGAAGAAAATATCTAAAGAAATTTAGAATAAGCAATAGTAAGAGAAACTCTATTTTAGAATAAAAAGCCTAGGTATATTATTAGCATTTATTAAGATAAGAAGCACGACGCTAAAGGATATTATTAAGGGAAGAAATCGATTAATATTATAAAATGCAAAGCGCTATATTCTATATTTACTTATTATAACTAAAAGTTTAAAGAAGTTATAAGCTTTAATAGCAATATTAGTATAAGGTATAAAGACTTAGGTCTTAAATAAGCAATAGATTAAAACCTAGAATAAGAGCTTATATAAGAGCAATAGTTAGATTATTAGATATAATACAGCTAGAAAGCTATATTAGCGCAATTACTAGCTATAAAATATTATTTCTTATTATTTTATAATTAGGCTTTTAAGGAAGAACTTAAGGCAATTAAGGAATTATTAGGCAAAGGCCTAGGACTAGAATAATTAAAATAAGTTATAAGTCGAATTAATAATATAAAAGAACTAATTGCAAAGAAAGTAACTAGATTTATTTTTCAAATTAATTAAGTAATTTAAGATAAATAAAAGAAAGATAAGTTTAAAATAAAACGAGAGTTTCTAGTCTTTAGTAATAAATTAAATAAAGGTTTTATAGATTAGCAAATCGAGAACTTATTAATATTAAAACTAGCATTTTAAATTAGCAAGATTTAGTATATAGTTTAGTAAGAACTCTAGGAAGAATATATATACTTAATTTAGAATAAAAAATAAATAAATAAAACGAATAGAAAAATATTTAATAAGGCAATATTAGGGTATAATCCTTAGCATAAGGAATATTATAAGGTTAAATATTAAGATACTAAGCGCATAAGACTATAATAAGTAAACTAAGATAATATAAAGATTTATATCCTTTAAAAAGAGATGCCTAAAAAGCTACTAAAGCTCGAGGCACTTAAAGTTAATAAGATTTAGGAATTATAAAAAGAAATAAAGATATATTAATAATAAGAGAATTATAATAATGCTTATTAGCTATATTATAAATAATATCTTATAGAATTTAGTATTAATATAGTTAAAGGGCAATTATATCGAGTTATTAGGACTAATAAAGGAACTTAGGGTTAGATAAATATTATTATATTAATAAAGATTAATAGCAGACGAGTGCATATAATAATTAATTTAGGAGCTAGTAGGAACTTTATCTTAAAGAGAAGAGTAAGCTTACTTAGACTAAAGACCGAGTTAAAGGCCAAGCCTTATTAATTAGTAATAGTTAATAGGTAGAATATTAATTATAATAAAGTTATTGCTTGCAAGATAATACAAGTAATTATAAAGATAATATATAGCAAATATTCGAAGGAAATTAGGTTTAATATAGCACTAATTAATAATTACTCTATTATCTTAAGGATAAGATAGCTTAGAAAATATAATCCTAAGGGAAATTAGCATATTAATAAGTTATTATTTCTAAACTATAACTATAAAGACTACTTATTTGCTATAACGCAAAAGAACCTAAAAGAGATACTACCTACCTTTATAGAGTTAGGTTATTATTAATAAATAAAGGGTTTACTAATAAAGAAAATACTATTATTAGTAATAGTAAGTTTATAAATATATTTAGGAAGAAGATAAAGCTAGACGCTTTATTACTATATATTAAGTAGAATTATGCTATAGAACTAAAACTAGGCATAATGCTACTATTTAGGAGAATTTATAGCAGTTTGAAAGAAGATTTAAGAATGCTTAAGGAGTATATTAATATTAGTTAAGAAAAAGAATAAATTAGAGAATTTAAGTCTTAGGCTATAAGCTTAATATTATTTATACTAAAAAAGGACGGGTTATTAAAGCAACTTTGCATAGACTATTATCGATTAAATAATATAATAGTTAAGGATAAGTATCTAATACTATTACTAGAGAAAATGCGTAATAAGTTATAAGAAGCTAAGATTTTTATATTACTAGATATTAAAAACGCTTATTCTTATATTAGGATTAAAGAAAGAGATAAATAGAAGATGGCCTTTAGGACTTAATATAGACTATATAAGTACTTAGTTATGCTATTTAGTTTATATAATGCACTAGCAATATTTTAGTATTAGATTTAGAATATTCTTAGGAAATAATTAAATATAAACTATATTATATACCTTAATAATATTTTTATTTTCTCGAAGAATAAAAAGGAATACGAAAAGAGCGTGCAAGCTATATTTTAAGCCTTAAAAATAGCGGGCGTAGCGCTTAAATTAGAGAAATATTACTTCTTTATAAAAAAGGTTATTTTCTTAGAGTTTATAATAACCTTAAATAAAATTAAGATAAACTTGGAAAAGGTGCAAGTAATAGTTAAGTAAAAGTTGCTAATATTAATTAAAGAGTTATAATTATTCTTAAGATTCGCAAACTTTTATTAATAATTTATTAAGGAATATAATAATATTATAGCGCTATTTATAATACTTACTAAGAAGAATATATAATTCAAATAGACTAATTAGGCTAAGCATGCATTTTAGGATTTAAAAAAGACATTTATTAGTAAGCTAGTGCTAAAATTATTCGACTTAAGGAAAGAAATTTTAATTAAAATAAATTTATTGGATTATGTTATTAATATAGTTATTAGCTAGAAGGGCAAGACTAGTAAATAGCAACTAATTGCATATTACTCCAGAAAGCTTATTATAGCAGAACTGAACTATAAAATCTATAATAAGGAGTTGCTAGTAATTATTAAGGCTTTTAGGATATAGAGGATATATTTGTTAAAGATAATATATTAAATACAAGTTTAAACGAATTATAAAAACCTTATTTATTTCTTATTAATAAAAGAACTTAATTAATAATAAGTATAATAGGCGGAAACCCTTATAAATTATAACTTTTATATTACTTATATTAAAGGAATAGATAACGCTAGAGCAAATGCTTTAAGCTAAAAACTAGAATATCTTAAGAATAAAATATAGGTTTTTTATTAGAAAAGGGGAGGTAAAAGAGTTTAAGGACGTTACCTGATTAGCTAAGGCATAGTACGAGTTGAGGCTAGTAAAAGTAAACCTCTTAATAAGCGAGGCTACTTCTATGCATATATAAGGAGGCTTAACCTTATACCTTCTTCTTAGCTAGTTAGTCGATTTAATATTAATATATTCTACCCTATAGCTATATTATAACTATAAGTATATAGTCTAGAGGATTATACCCTTATTAAGCTACTATTCTTAATAAGTTATAAGCCTAGCATAGCATAAGAACGGAAATCTATAACTTATAGCATTTCCTTAATAAGAAGTCTAGGAGACTAACTAAAGTATAAAGCCTTCGATTAAGAGGCAATTAAAGCCAAAATACTAAAGAAGAGCTATAAAGAGCCTTTATAAATATATTAACGAAGCATAGAGTCTTTAGTTCAAGATAGATAGCTATAGAGTATACCCGGAATTTAAGGAGCTATAGAGTGCCCTTATAAATACTATTATAAAGAGGTGCTATAAAGAGCCCTCGCAGACAAATATAATAATAAGAGAAGCTAAAAGTGCCTTTATAGATAATATATATAAGCTAGGGATAGTTTTAATAGCAAGGGAATATCTCTATAGATTAATAAATAACTTATCCTTACTTAATACAAATCTGCCGACTAGAATACCGAATATTAATAAATAAGATAAGGAAGGATAGCAAATATCTCTTAACCTTAACTCGCGATAACTATAAAGATTAGTTCCACTATATAAAAGTTAAGATTAAGGGAAAAGGAGTATTCTTTATAGTCGAGAATAATAAAATTAAGTACGCTTAGATCTAATAAGAGGGAAACTCTAAGGGTACTAGTATTATAGGAACTAAGGGCACTCTTATTATTATACTTATTACTACTACTAGAGACAAATCTAATAATAACGAAATCGATACTCTTACTAGTAAGTACTAGCATATCTACCGCTAACTAATATATAATAAGCTTCTAGAACTTCTTATTCGATAAGGATATTAGCATTAATAGCTTATAAACTAAGCTAAAGGAATATCGATATAAGTTAACTGCTATAGATAGCGCTATAAAGCTAGTATACCTAGACTAAGCCTTACTTCTTATATTAACTTTAGCTCTCCGAAAGCAAGGTTAATATATAATAGTTATTAATAGTTTCTTTATTTAGCAAAGCCTCTTTATAGAAGAGAAGATTAAGATTCTAAGAGAAAAAGAAGCTTAGCTAAAAGAAGTCGAAGCTAATAAAAAGCGAGTATACTTAGCCTAGAAACAATATAAGGCAGCTTACTACTATTTAAACTAGTTATCTAGAAGATAGAGTAATGCATTAAACGCGAGTATTAGCGAAAGATAAAGCAAATACTATTATTATAAATCTAAGAAGTACTAGTTAATAAACTGCGAGTACTTATAAGCTAGTAACAAGTATGCCTATAGACTATGCTTTAAGGATAAAGAAAAGGCTAAAAGCAAGCTATGCTATAAGGCAGATAAGATAAGCGAGAAGAATACTAAATATAAACCTCGCTTAGCTAAGAAGTCCCTTAAAAAGAAATATAGATATACAGCTATTTTTAATTTTAATAATACTAATAGTAATATAAAAGGCATTAATTCCAACTCTTTTAAGTAAGAAGATAACGATAAGGTACTTAAAAAGGTTATGCTATCTAAGGAGTTAATTAGTAAAAGCACCCCGTATATCTAGGCTTTTAATACTAAAGCTAGTTTACTTATAACTAATTAACTCTACTTATTTAGGGACTTAAGAAAGATAAGCAAAGTACTTATATAAGTAAGGGAAGGAATGCTATATTTTTATTAGAAAGGAATAGCGTTAGTTACTAGGGTAAATAAAAGCTTATATTACCTAGAAAATATACTTTATATTCCCGATTTAGGTATAAACTTAGTTTTAGCTAAGAAACTTTGCAAAGGTGGCCTTAAGAGTGCTTTTAACAAAGAGACTATTTAGATTATATAAGAAAATAGAAATATAATAATAGCAAAGCAATCCCGTGGATTATATGTTATAAAGCATATATTTAAGAGGTATAGGAACTATATACTAGGAGAGAAAAGTAAAACTAGCCTTATAATTACTATAGAAACTAGTCTAGAAACCGGTCCTAAAACCGGTCCTACTAAACTTAGTAAGGATAGTCTAAGAAATAGCCTTACTTAAAACGGTCTTAAAAATAGCCTTACTAAAAGCAATCCCGATAGCCTTACTAAAACCGGTCCTAATAGCCTTACTAAAATCGGTCTAAGAAGTAGCCTTACCTAAAACGGTCTTAGAAACGGCCTTACTAAAACCGGTCTAGATAACCCTACTAAAAGTAGTCCCGATAGCTTAACTAAAACTAGTCTATAACTAATAAGAAGGTTTTAGCATATTACTATGCTAAAACAACTTAACTTTAAAACTAGTCCTATTAGAAACAACTTATTAAAGAGAAGTTATTCTATATATAAAAAGGACTTAACTAAAACTAGGCATAAAGGCCTAGGCAAAACTAGTCCCGAAACTAGCCTAGAAAGCCTATACTAGGATAAATCCGACTAAAACTAGTCTAACCGCTAATACTATTACTTAGCTATATAATGCACTAATAATAATATAGCCCTATCCCCCGATAATTTAGAACTAGAAATAGCTATAAGTAAAAAGTAAAGATACTTATATCGCTTAATATATAAGAGGTTTATATATAGTAAGCTAAATATACTAAGGAATATATATAAAGTTACTATACTTAAGAAGGCAATTAAGATCTTACTGCTATATTATAAAGTATATAAGATATATAAGCTAGCTAAGATAAGGAACTTAACGAATAAGCAACTTTTAGAACCTAAGCAAGAGAAACTAGAACTTATAAGCCTGGATTTAGCGGGCTTATTCTTAAAGTCTATCTAAGGAAATAAGGAATTGCTATAAATTATTAATAACGCAATAAGACGCGTATAGTTAATACCCTTAGCAACGAAAGATGAAGTAATCCTAGCCTTATAAAAGTAAAGAAGAAAGGAAGAGCTTTAAACTAGTAAAAAGGTTAAAGCTACTAGAATAGATAATATACTAAAACTATAAAAGGTTCTGCTTTAATAGCAAGATAAAGATAATATATAAGCACAATTTACGACTATAGCTATATCTAGTTAAAATAGAGTAGCTAAGCGAAGCATCTAGATAGTCGAAAATAATATTAAAGCTATGCTAAAGGGATAAGAGCTACTATTAGAATTCTAGGATAAGGCAGCTAAGGCAAAAGCTTACTTAAGGAATCTTTAACTAAGAGGCTTAATAATAGATAGCAAGATTATATTATTAAAGGAAGCTTATATTAGCAAGTTACTATTAATTAAGAATATCTAAGTATAAGGTAGCAAGGCATATAGATATATTAACCCTAAGACCCTATATAAGGATAATCGCTATAATAAGCTTATCCTAAGAAGTCGAGAAAGAGTATTTATAAGTAACTTAGAAGATATAGATAAATACTTGAAAATATATGCTTTAGACCTTAAATGCATAATCTTAAGTAGTAAGGTAAAAGTAGATAAGTCTATATTAAGAGGAATTATAGATTTATGCTTAAGAGGACTTTAAGAACTAAATAGGACGCCGATTAACTTAAGAGATCGCGCTATAAGAAGGAGACCCTATAAAGAGGTAGATAAGGATATTTAGCTAGACTAACTAATACCCGAGGACTATAGAAATTAGTCTATTATAGTTAAAGTGCTAGAAACCGCGTAACTAGTAGATGCTTTAATATATAATAAAGATAGCAATAGGAATATCTATAAAGTTAGCTTAACTAACGATAAAATAGAAGATAAAACTATAACCCTAGACCTTAAACTAGAGATAGTAGAATAAAAGGTATTAAGACTAAAAGTAGTTAAAGTTTTAGCTAAAGAAGCTATCCTTATTAGTAAGGGAGATAATAAGCAAGACTTATAAGTAGACTTAAATCTATAAAAGCAATAGCCGCAAGACCCGATAGTTCTAGACTTAGAAGATAAAGCTAGAGAAAATCGCTATTACTTCTAAGATTAACTTAAGAGAAAGAGAGATTCGAATAACGAAAGAGAGCGAGTTATTAAGATAATCCGAGCTATAATTGCAATAATACTTATAGCTAAGTCTTAGGGGGAGTATGCATTTATATTATTAGAAGTCTTATAAGGAAGCTTATATATTAATAGGAGACTATTATGCGTTAAGATTAAAAGATACTTCCTAGTAGTCTTAGGCAAGGAAAAGCACCCCGATAATAAGGCTATAGCTATTAAAGTAGTTAAGGGCGTTATTATTCTATAAATATATAAGGAGGCAGTAAACAACTAAGAGTTTGCTACTAAGTGAAAAGAAGCTATTAATAAGGAATTAAGGACGCTAATAGTAAATGGAATATAAGAAGAGTTTATCTTACTAAATAATGCTAATTTTATATCAACGAAATAGGTATTTAGTATTAAGATAACTAATACTAAAGAAATCGAGCGATTTAAGGCAAGATTAGTAGCTAGAGGGTTTAATTAATAGCATAATATCGATTATGCCGAAACCTTTGCTTTAACTATATAGATAGATACTTTATAAATATTCCTAGCTATAGTTATAAAGGAGGACTTTAAATTGCTATTAATACGATATTAAGAATGCCTTTATAGAGTCTTAATTGCAAGAGGATATTTACTTAGCTCCACTGCAAGGCTACGTTGCAAATAAAGGGTATATACTTAAAGCCTTGTATAGTCTTTATAGATTAAAATAGGTAGGAAGGAACTAGGCAATGCTACTTAGAAATTTCTTAATTAAAATAGGATTCGAGTAAAGCCTAGTAGATTTATATATATATA
>JAPZPB010000706.1:0-16357 GCA_037952635.1 Bryoglossum gracile | reverse complement strand
ATAGCATTTCTAGCTAAAGGAAGATAAAGATAATTTAGTAAATACTATTATTATACTATAGGAATAGGTCGAATAAAGGCAAGAATTAGATAGTTTTATTTTATATCCTCTTAACGCTATAATAGCCTGCAAAGTATAAGCCTCGAATATATTTAGTCTTCTTAAATACTAAGCTAATATTGCATAGATATATAATTATATCTTAGATAAATATATACTATTAACGAAATAAATATAAGAAACTATTTAGCATAAGTTTACAATATAAATAAACTAAAAGATAAAAGGCTCTCGTTTAATTATATAGTTATAGTTATTAGAGGATTAAAGAGTACTCTCGCTAGATTATTTTAATATAAGTATTTTAATATAGTTTAAATACTTGCTAATATTAAATAGGTTAAATATAAGAAATAGATAAGCAATATTATTATTAAGTATCTAAGTTACTTTTATCGGCATCTAAGTAAATAAGCATTAGCAACTCTTCTTAGCATTAGTAACTAGTAGAAGCCAATTTCCTCTTATACTATTATTATAGTTTGCTTACTTATCCTCTAGTTTATAAAAGTAAAGGCGCGATATACCCTTAGTATACGATTAGATAGCAAGCATAATAAAGGTAAGTTTAAAAATACGAATATATTTAAAAGGATTATTCTAATATAATTGCTTTGCTTAAAAGTTATCTTTTCTATAGTTAAAGCTAGTTAGCTAGATATAAGCAAGGATAAATAGATAATACTTCGCTAACTTATTACTAAGAAGATGCTTTAAGTTGCTAATACTAATAAGAATATTAAAGTTACTACTATCCCGATAAAATAGAATAATAGTTTAAACAATCTATATAATAACTTTAACTTTTAAGATAACCTTAACCTTTAAGCTAACCCTAACTCTAAAGATAATTCTAATATTTAATATATAAGTATTAATACTTGTTAATACTTATTCTATATACTAATATAAAGCTAGGGTCTAGAGCATAAGCAAACTACTATAAAGTCCAAGGATAAGCAAGTAAGTCCCTTTTACTAGATAAATGCAAGCTATTAAACTCTTTAAATTATTATAGAATTAGACTTGCGAAAGTTTGCTACTTCTAGACTATAACAATTTTATTAATAATAATACGAATCTAATTGCCTATAATAAAGATGCTAATAGTAGTATCTTAGTTTAAAAAGATAAAGTAGCAAAGTCTAGGAAGGAATTACTTTAAAAGAATATGCTTAGCAAGTAAATTTAACCTTATAAACTATAGAATATAACTAACTATTATTAGTAATCTCTAGATTATAATTTAAAAAAAGATCTAGATAATAAGGACTTGCTATTAATCGCTTAGCTATATTTAAGAATAAAAGAATTAGTTAACCCTAAGGCTATATTATTACTAAATCTGCCTAATATAAGGGCAGGCTAAAGCAATGCTACTAGCTTAGCAAAAAGGAAGATACCCTTAAGGTTATCTAAGTTATCTTAGCTGTTAGCAAAAGCTATAAAAAGATTATTATATAAGTCGATTTATTTATAGCAAAAGGTTTATTAAATATACTTTAACTTTTATTACTTTATTAAGAAATATACTAGATATTATCTAAATTTAATATATAAGTAATACTAATAAGAATAAGGAGTTTTACTTCTATATTCCTATTACTTATAACTAGGTCGATTTCTTTATAGCATTATAGGGATCGGGTGCAAAGCAGAATATTAATATAAACTATATCCTATATTAGTCTAGTCTTATAGCTTAGCGGAAATAGGGCAAGGATAAGAATAAGATAGCGATAAGTAATACTTAAGATATTTAATAGATATTAGCAAAAGCAATAGCAAAAGTAAAAGGTAAAGTTTAAGAGTTTATATAAGTCTACAATAATCGAGGATAGATAGATAAAGAAGAATAATATAAGGAATAGCTTAAATTATGCAAAGGATATTGCGCGGGGTGTTTATAGTTACTTAGGGCAAGGGCAGTATCTAATAACGATAGTTTTAATAGAGGGCATTCTTAATAGTAAGGGCGTTTAGAGTGGTTTTTATAGAGGGCATTCTTAATAGTAAGGACGTTTGCTATAGTTTTAAAGGAGGGCATTCTTAATAGTAAGGACGTTTGCTATGGTTTTAAAGGAGGGCATTCTTAATAGTAAGAACGTTTGCTATAGTTTTAATAAAGGGCATTCTTTATAATAAGGATATTTGCTATAGTTTTAATAGAGGGCATTCTTTATATATTCTTTATTAATCTAGTAAAGGTATTCTTAAGGCACTCTTATTAATTTTTATTATTTTAAGTATAGTTTCGTTTATTTCTTATAAGGCATTCTCTTATCCTTCCTTATAGCAGCCTATAGATATTATAATTAGATAATTAAATAATTAATAAATAAATTTATTTAGTTATAATATAAACTGCTATAAGATTATTATATAGAACCGAATTATTTAAATTATAAGGTTATTATTATTAATAATAAAGGTGCTATTTACGCATTTATTATAATTAGTAGCAAATAAGGTATCGACGCTAATAGCAATATAAGTGCTTCTAGTATAGAACCTTTATATTGCAGTAAAGGTATTAAGATTGCTATTAGCGCATTTCTTATAATTAGGGGCAAAAAAGTCGTCGTCGCTAATTAGTAGTTAGGGCCTTTTAGTACCGAAATTGCGACTTACCTATTTTATGCTATATAAGCTAGTGGTTAGACGCACTAATATGCAATAGCTAATAGCACTAAATTTTTGGATATGCAAGACGCGCAGCAATAGCGCGAATAGCTGGCTGCTAGCACGTCTAGCTAGTTAATAGCACGCCCGTGGCAGGTTTTTTTTTTGCTGATATAATATGCTTTTATTAAGTCCTTTTACTCCTTCCTTTCTTGCCCAAAGATCCTCTATCTTTATCTCTCTAGCTTAGTCTAGTTCTAGGCCTATTATTATTATCTTTCTTAATATAGAAGCTAATTATTATAATATTGCAGATATATTATCTTCTATTAATAAAGGTTTCTATATTAAGTAGTTCCAGGGCATCTCTTAGGCTCTTATCTAATTTAGCTTGAGTTTATTCTATTGCTAGTCGGGGAGTTTAATAATTAATACTTGTTTGCTCTTTATTCGAAAACTTGCAGGCCGATCTAAAAGTAAAGATTTAGACTATAAAGGGGGTTTACTAAAAGATCGGGGAGCAAGTAGTTCTATTAATAAGTTACTAAATCTTATAAGAGAGAGGAGAGAAGGTGGGTTAGTAACTTAAGGTATACTAACCCGAACCTTAGGCCTATGCTAGTAGGTTGTCACGGGATAACATCCTGGTGTTACCCCGTAATAAGCATATTATAAGTTATATATAAAGAAGAAAGGTTTATTAGAGTTTTATTAAAGGCTACCGATTATAAGTTAAGATAATTAATTTAAGTTAAGCACAAAGCTCTTATTTAAGTAAAGAAACTATCTAGCTTATATAGAACTTTTATACTATTAGACTTATAAGGCACTTAAAACCCCTTGGACCCCTAGAACCTCTTAAGACTTATAAACCTTTAGGTATACCTAAAAGGTCCCGTCCCGTGATATATAACTTATCTAAGTTACTACTAGAAGTTCTTTACCTAACCCGTTGGTTAATAAGCCTTAGGCTCCTAGTTAATATATGCAATGTTACTTTGTAATAATAAGATACTACTAAGTGCGTATTATAGCATTCTAGTCTTATAAACGCGTTAGTTAAGTTATAAAAAGGGTATAAAGCTTACTTTATAGCTTAAGCATATCTTTAATAGATAGCCCGATTAGTTTAAAGGAAAGAAAGACGCTATATAGTATTATCTATAACTAGTATAAAACTGCTTAAAAGACAAATTAATTATAAGTAGAAAAGAGAAGATATTTGCTAGATAAAATAAGTATAAAGACGCGGTAGGAATTTTAGTGTTCCTCTTATATAACTAGTTCTTTTCAGGATGCATCGAGAGCTAATCGCTAGAGGTGGTCCGACTCTACGACAATATAATATAAGAGATGTGGGGGTCATGTATCACGTGACCTACCTAATTAGGACTAGCGCTATACCACATATCCACACAGCGAGCGCCAGCGAGCTGCAAGGACCTCGTTTCATAAGGATGGGATATCCTAATATAGCCAGGTGCTCAACTAGATGCCGCCTCACAAGGCGTCTCAGTCGCTCTGCGCAAACCACGGATGCTCCAGCGCCTCGCGTGCTATGATCCTCCTCGCCGGATCCAATGTTGTCATCCTGCAAACAAGGTCACGGAACTGCACATCTACAAAGTACCACTTCTCGAACGGCTTTCGAGGGTTCGCTGAGTGGAAGCTCCCCGCCAGAGTAACAAGGCGTTCGAAGAATGGGTTCCTCTCGCCGATCCATTTTAGCAAGCCCTTGAAGCCTTCTTCTTCGCCAAAGAAAGATATCTGTCGTCGAAGAATGTACCGCCACGAGTCGCTCGCAGCCAACTCCTCACCGCTCGCGCAGAGAACCATATCATTCATCATCACGTAGATAGACTAGACGATGTGTAAGCTTGCAATGGAGGGCGCAAACGGAGAGGTTGGGCATACCTGCCACAATTCCAAAAGAGAAGATGTTTGATGGAGTACCTTGGGCTGCTCGTGCTCAGGACTCAGGGCTCCTCCACATCTGGTTACCGCATAGCCCTTCCCTCAGGTATTTCCCAGGGGGAAGAATCACTGCGTCTTCCAAGTCCGATATCTGGACCCTTTTGATAGAGAATATGCCACCCGTCTTCTCATAGTCCAAGAGAATATTATTTGGTTTTATATCTGTTGGCTTTTGTTAGCGCGTGCGTGTGGTTGATGAAGCTCTATCGTCAAATGTAGTTACGGTCTAGTAAAGGAGAAATATAGGGATATGCTAAACCTACCCGTATGAATAATGTTTCTCTTATGAAGGGGGGCCAGACCAATAAGAGCGCTCTTGAGCATGCTTCTCCTCGTTGCCTCGGTCAAGTTCTTCTGGCTAAACTGGAGAAAATCGGTTTCCAAAAATGGGTAGATGAACAACTCAGGGCCCGGGAGACCATCTACCACGGTCCGCAAGTTAGGACACGAGGCCAATGGCTTCTGCAGATCTTGTTGATACTCGTATTCGCCTGGTATCATATTTTTGACAATAAAGTTCTGTCCTTCGGCGCTTCTTATTATTAGCGCAGCGTCACTGCTGCTAATCATGGGATTCGGATCATACCTGGCACGGTAGACGCATAATAAAGGCTCCCGCTGTTCAGCAAGCACCTCCTGGATGGTATAGGTTCGCCCTGACTGGCCACAAAGCGTCGCCCCTGGTGTGAGAGGCTCGCCATTTGCAACGCCCGTGAAGATATGGTTCGACTTGAAGGAAGATGGTGTTGCGGAGACCGGTTGCCCAAGATCAGAGTGGTTGATGCGAGAAATGGTGCAATCGTTAGACGCCTGCAGAAAGCAGTAAGAGTCGCAAAATGTAGGACCATCCTATGCACCCCATTCGAGCACCGATATGCTGCCTTTGAACCATCCTTCTCGCACAGAACCTGTCGTTACTTGAATATAGAACGTCACGTGTCACACAACCCATGGGAAGCCTTGCAACAAGAGCCAACTAAGTTCCAACAAAGTTTGGATTTAACCAGCCGAACTAAGGCTTGAGTGTAAATAGAGAGAGGAAACCAGTTCTCATTGATATATAGTGGTACGTGATAGGATAGGGGTTATGTAGAAGTGAGGTTCGGGTGGCTATTCCGAGTTTTGATAAGGCACTGGGAGACCCCCCGAACCCCCCCGCCTTAAGAGTTAGCCCTCGTCCCGCTATCAATGCAAACCTCTTTGAAGTAAGCTCTCATGCTTCAGTCCGAATACTTGGGCATTGAGTTCCTAGATGCTTACCTTGAGGATTCGCCTATAAAATACCTCGTGCACTAGTTTCGGGCGATGCTAGATGGGCGGCTCGAATCGGCCGAGAATGCGCCCGGTTCCCAGAGCCTTCCGGGATGCACGTGATATCATACAGTATGAGAACGAGGAGGGGAAAAGGAAAAGTGCGCCGTCCCCCCCCTCCAAAATAATACCTTATGAAGAAAGGTATAATAAACCCGCTCGGATGTTCAGGTACTTTGCCAACTTGAAGCCCGTGACAAATCGAAACCTCCACTCCCAAATGTGAAAGATCAAGGTACCCGGCTTCAGAAAATGCGGGCCATCACCCAGCACCTTATCAAGCGATCTTCCAGAACGACTAGCAGGCTCACCATGAATCATGATCGCTTGAGACCGACTCTGCTGGGGCGATACTTCGTGGACGATGTGAATTACTCATTGATCCTTCGATCTCCTTGGAAGCTTTCACGAGGAGACCAACCAACCCTATTTACACCGTTTCAGCTCCTGTACTATACTGCACCTCTGCAAGTCCGCAGAACGAGGCTGAGGAATGACTCTCATCAACCCGAATTGCTCCGACATAGACGGAACTCAACCAAGGTTGCAACCCTCGCCAAAGAAAGTGGGAAATGCAATCCTTTTTATTCCCTATCTCGACCCCGGGACAATAATGAGGGGAGGGGAAGGGAGGGGTTCAAAAGCGGAGATGAAGCAAGCACATGCAGAGCAAGGACGCGGCGGGCGATCTCCAACGTTGTACAAAGTCTAACAAAGTCTTACAAAGTCTTCTCACCGTACCTTCGTACTGTACCTCTGGATGTCTTGTCTTGACTCTTGTACGGAAGCGTAGCAGGATTGGCGAGGGCTCAGGGGCAAAGTAAGGGGGGGCGGCTCAGAGACAAGAAGCGACCCAATAGGAGGACTGTTCTGGGAGCTTGGGCCAGCAATAGATAGGCGTTTCTTCGCTTAGGTACAGTAGGAGCACAGTGCGTCTGCGTCTGCGTCTGCGTCTTACGTCGTCGTCGTAGTCGCAATTAATATTGATTTGATTTGAATTGAATGGGATTTCCGAGAAACCTCAACCTCACCCACGTCAGATCCTTCGTGCATGTGCTACAAACTACTCCCTCCGTGCTCGTATCCTCTTGCAAAGGTGAACACTCTTACCATCCATTCATTTGCCCACGATGCGGCGATGCAATCATCCGCTTTCCAAGAAGGGCTTGTCTCGGCCAATTCACCCAGGAAAGTCATATCAGACAGCCCTCTCACCCCAAGCCAGCCCCCTCCGAACCATACACACCCTTCCCACACACAACCGCCACCAACAACATCAGCAACCACAACCACAACTGCAATCCTTCACCAAGCAGTCTTGCAAGTTAAATAGTCTGCGACCGTCGCCGCGTTCCGTCCTTACCATGGCCCCCTCGATCACCGATATCCGTGAATATACCACCAGCTCGACCGTGGCAGAAGCAGAAGCAGAAGCCGAAATGCCAAGGTTCGCCTTTGCGTTTGAGTAAGTCTACTCTGCTCTGCTCTGCTTTCCCATCTGAGGTGACCATTGAAAGGAGCCAAAGCTGACAGATAGCGCCCAGTATTGACGGTGTCCTCCTGCGATCTTCTGCCCCTCTGCCAGGTGCCGCCGAGGCCCTTGGCTACCTCCACAACCACAATATACCCTTCATTCTTCTTACCAACGGCGGGGGCAAGCATGAGAGTACACGAGTTGTTGAGTTGAGCAAGAAGTTTGGGGTTCCTCTTTCAGAGGACAACTTCGTCCAATCCCACACTCCATTTAAGCTGCTCGTGGAGGGCTCGGATACGATTCAAAGCTTGAGGGATAAGACGGTTCTAGTCACTGGCGGAGATGGCGACAAGTGCCGCAAGGTAGCTGAGATGTAAGTTTTCTGTACCGCAATCAGACGCCTTGTCTAACCAAAATGCAGGTACGGTTTCAAGCATGTCGTTACACCCGGCGATATCATCATGGCCTACCCCACCATCTGGCCTTTCAACCAGATCTTCTCTGACTACTACCACAAGACCCACCGACCTCTCCCCCATGCCATCGACCGCACCAACCCCGCCGAATCCCTCAAGATCGATGCTGTCCTTGTTTTCAATGACCCCCGAGACTGGGCCCTCGATTCTCAGATCATCCTCGACCTGCTTCTCTCCAAGGAAGGACTTCTAGGTACATACTCTGATAAGAACGGCGATCCATCCCTTCCGAATCACGGCTGGCAACAAGATGGGCAACCCAAACTCTTCTTCTCCAACCCTGACGTCTTCTGGGCCACCAGCTACCACCTACCTCGTCTTGGGCAAGGTGGTTTCCAAGCCTCGCTTCAAGGAATTTGGGATGCTACGACCAACGGGGCAACCCTGGAGCGGACTGTTATTGGCAAGCCATTCCCAGATACATATAAATATGCCGAGCGCGTGTTGGATGACCACCGTGCTCAACTACTAGGTGGGAGTGGGGAGGTGAAGAAAAGTGTTAGTCGGTTGGAGAGAGTTTTCATGGTGGGCGACAATCCTGAGAGTGATATCCGTGGCGCCAACGAGTTCGAGAGTCCAACCGGTACCGAGTGGACCAGTGTCTTGGTGAAGACCGGTGTATTTAGGGATGGGAGCAAGCCGAAGTACGAACCCAAGGCCATTGTCAATGACGTTTTGGAGGCGGTGAAGTGGGCATTGAAGGAAGAGGGTTGGCAGGGCACCGTCGAATAAATAAGGCGCAAGAAAAGGTCAGGAAAATGGATGAAAATATGGCCTGGTGTTTTGCTGCCCTGCCAAGTGGCGGTATACTTGACGAAGCTCGATACATCTATGCTTTATGGCGTTTGCGGTGTTTCGAGGCGGGGCGTGCTGGGAAATGATGCATAGAAAGGCGAGCGTAAAGATACCATAGATGACAAAAAATGAAGGCGTCATTTGTTTTAAAAGTTCGGGGCTCCAGTCTGCCCTTGAGAAGTGCAATAAGCAATATGTTACCCATCATACCGAGTTTCGGTAATGAGGATTTATCGTGAAAAGCCAATTTAGAAAGACGGGTTTCGATTTCGATTTGGCTTCAAAGGAGCTCGTTTTTTTTTGGGCTAAGACCAGCCAATTCTCTCTGTTTCCCTTTCCCCTCACGCCTCAACAAGTAAAATATTCTAACCTTTTTCGCTCAGGCATTAATGTTTTTTTGGTTGCAGCTACACCAAAAAACGTCGCTTTTCATGCTTTTCAAACCCCTATAACTTCTCTCCTAATTAATAAAAACTTTCAAGTCTTTTAAAACAATTTAATTAGTATAATTCTAAGCTTTTCGCTTCTTCCGATTACAAAATTTCTTTTATCTTTATCAATTAGTTTTTTGGTTTTCTCAAGGGATGCTTTTTAGGCACTGTTTTAAGCGAATTTTGGTGTAAAAACGAGGTTTCTTAACATTTGCTATATTTCTCTTTACTTTATTTATAAATAGTATAGTTTAAATTTATTCGAAAGAGGCAGTATTTATAGCATTGCTCGAATTAAAAGATTCGCTAGCTTAGATTCTAGTATAATATGGTTGGGATACCTAAATTCTTCAAGTGTTCTCAGTAAGTTTTGGTGTAAAAAGGGCAAATGGCTGAGACTTATGTCCTAGTACTATACCATATCTATGCTCTCGCTCAGAGAGAGGGTCCTTCTCATATCGTTCCGCTGTAGAGGATGCCAATGGCATGAGAGCCTGATCAACAGTTGCTTAGCTAGAAACGAGAAACTAACCCTAATACTCAGCGGCAACAAACTTGTCTTGAAATTCCTGGATCTCTTAACGCTCTTATGTCATATGCGTAATCCCGCTCATCCCCTTGTCTGCCCACTCTTCACTTGATCACTTTATTCGCCAACTCAAAATGCCCAAGTGGCATCAACCTCAAATCCCCTAAAGTGTCGACCAGCCGCAACAGCACAAAGCCTCAGATCTCACCTACAAGAAATCCCTAAAACAAAGAAATGGCATAGCAAAACAGTTCAGCTATTACTAGGGGAATACCAACTAAATAACGTACACTATCCCAATGTATCAAGAGTTGCTAAGTTGCAGTTGATTTACTTGCTAATTGGTTTAATAGGAATAGGGAAATCTTTAAAGCAGAGCACTGGAATGGCTATTGTTGTTGGTATACTTACTGTGTTCGTTCTTAGATCAAGGATTTAGGCATAAAACGGTCTGCTCCTAATATACAGCTCCTAGCATATTTCTCTTAAACTTGAAAAGCGGCATGATCTCATTCTTCCACCCGTATCAAGTCGTTTGCTCTCCCTTCCCCCTCCGCCCTCACCCTCTTCTCTTCCCTTGGACAGTACCTAGAATCTCTCCTCTCTTCATGAAGTCAAGTAATTCTTCTGTCCACAACAGAGTGAAACAAGTCAGGTTGGTTTAGCGGTAAGAAGCTCGCAAGGATGCTACACCGAAGTAGCATAAGCAGAAGTGGTAGCGGTCGTCTTGCGGGCGCAAAAGTTCACGAGTTTGAGCCTCATACCTGATACATACCTAAAGTTTTGGCATTTAGCATTTGGCCGGGTATATAATAAGGGCTGAATATTCACCCATCCGTCTTATAATTTGTATGTAGTCAATGAAGGATGAGGAAGGTAGGCCCTCTTTCACTCTATCCTCCCACCCCTTTAACTTACGATCCAGTCCACGAGAAGGGAAAATGTAGAGCGTATGCAGATCGCTAATTTTCAAGGCCAAATTTCTTTTGCAATGAGAAATCTCCTGCAAATTTCCGCCCTCTTATCCTTCCCCTTCCTCTACTCCTCATACCCACCCTCCCCTTCAATGACCTGCTTCAACCTCCCAGATCCCGTCTGCTCATCATACCACAACATCGCAACTGACCCCACCAGCGCAATTGCTACCAGGAAAACCCACACCAGATAGCCACCCAAGAATTGGGATCTCGCACCTGCTGCAAATATACTAGTGAAGACTGCAGGTCCTATGGTTCGGATCCCGGATGTGAGGGTTAAGGCGATACCGTTGAGCGTGCCGAGCGAGGTGGGGGATGGTGAGATGTCATTGAGTGCTAGTTGGACACCGGCTGGGTTTTTGTTAGCATCTCCATTTTCACAAACGAGAGGAGATACAGTGGGAAGTGAGAGATAGAAACTCACTAAAAGCCATAGCAACACCACTCCCCATAATCTGCAAAGTGGGCGCCACCACCCAAAATGCCGTCGTCCACCCCCTCCTCAAAAACCAATTACACACTGGACAACTAGCGAAGAAAATCGGCCAAGCATACAAACACCACTTCAAAACCGCTCCCGTCCCATACTTTCTCTGCAACATCGGAAAGAAAAATAGCAGCCAAATAGCCTGCGAAACGCCGATGCCACCGAGGAAATAGGAGATTTGGTGTATGGAGAAACCGTAACCACCGAGGGAGGGTTCAGTGAACCAGAATACGGGGGAGAGGGCGGTATAGGCGAGGCCGAGGAGCATCACTTGCCCATAGATGAAGAGGACGTATGGGACGCCGGGGGAGCGGAGTATTTCTATTGTTGTCATAGGAATGTGGGGAGGGGAGGTATCATGTTTATCCTTCTTCTTGAGGGTCTGCCTAGCTATTAGTCTCGTATCGCTCCCAGCGAACAGAACAGAGCTCACCTCCTTGACCAAAAGCCCACAAGTAATAGCAGCACTTAACCCAATGATACCACTTACGAACGTAGGTAGAGCATATGGGAAATTCTTAAAGAATGAAATCTGCTCAAAGATCCCACCGATATTCTCAGCTGGTTCAGCGAGTCCTCCACCTGTATAATGTTAGTTCTAGTCATAGATGGTTCGGAGGGTGAGAGTCTCTACCAAGAAGAGGCCCTAGAAAGATTCCAACATTGCCAGCGAAAGCGAAGAAGCTAAACGCTCTCGCCTGGGTTGCTTGTGTACTATTCTCCGTGATCATCGTCCTCACGGTGCTTTACCTCTCAAGTCAGCAAGATCCTCTCCACCTCCAGTTGCCACCCTCTCTACCCTACACGGACCCCCTCCTCTTCACCTCCCAAGATCCAACGCCAGCAAAAATAAGAGAAAAAACTCACACAATAGTACCAGCAAAGACCCCCGCACAGCACCTAAACAGCACCATCTGCCAAATCGCTGTGCTGAGCCCAAACAACGCAACCGCAATAGCCACACCCGTGAGCGAGAAGACAAGAACCGGTTTCCGACCTATTCGGTCTGCTGCCTGGCCCCAGGAAATCATTAGGAGCATTTGGGTTAGTGAGAAGGCTGACTCCTGCAATGAAAATTAGCACAATGTCCCACATTTGCAAGACCTGAAGCCTCTTATCCAGCTCCCTCATGCGGCCTACCCCTACGCCCTCTCCCAAACAAGAGATATATAGAAACAGGGAGAGAAAGAGGAAGAGAGATATGGGGAGAACACACAATAACACCACTATAAAACCCCACATCCGCCTCCTCCACCTTCCCCACTCTCTGAATCATCTTGTTCACAAACGGAAAAATCCCAAAAAACGCAATCGGCTCCACAAGCCTCGCAAAACACAATAACAAAATCTGATTCCGATTCCAAACCCCATAAGCTCCCCTTCCTTCCTCTCCGTCACTGTCGTCGTCATTGCCTTTGCAGTGGTCAAGCTCAGGGGAAGAAGAGGCAGAGGTAGAGGCCTTTCTGATGGAGCTGTCGTTCACAGAGAGTGCGGGTTCGCCGACTGCTGTCCTTAGCAGCGGGGTTATTTCCGATGCGCTGCCATTGGGAGGCGCCATGATGTGTGTTGGTCGAGATAGAGTCGATGTTTTTCGGTCTTCTCGCCGGATCTCGTCCTGGCATTCTTCAAGATCGATTCTCACACAAGAATGGCTGGTGGTGGTAGGATGTCGTGACTCTGACTTGGTAGTGCGGCGTTCCTAACGTCGTAACGATCAAGGCTAGTGTCTCCCCTGAAACCCAACAGGTAAATCGAAACGTGACCTGTAGATAAATCAACTTCTCTGGTTGAGCTCCTGGATTATCAACTCATGGAGTCATGAGCTCGTCAAACCCGATTGTAGCGGAAAGACGAGCGAGCGTGCTACGACGTGAAGCTATACCGAGTCCACCCACGTGAGTCGGACAGAAGTGGGGGGGTGGACGGCAAGACTCGCTGGAGGCAAGTTGTGAAGTAAATAGGTTGGTAATTACGCGCCTACTCCGATGACGGATTGGAAGAGGTGCGACATAATGTAACCATGACCTTCAACTCTCCGAGTCCACTGCTTGGTTTATTGGGGGAGCTTGAATAGCAGGGTGGGCAGCATGCTTCATTCAATTCAGTGTTGTTCACGGCAGTGGAGCTAGAGGAATACCAAGGGATTTCTCTGGCCATGGGAGCAATTCACATGTCATAATCACGGATCAACGCACGAGAATCGTGTTTGGATTGCCAGGATTGAATTTCATTATGCCGAGTTTCTAGTGATTGAAGACTACCAGACACCAGAGCGAGTTGCAGCGAGTGCCCCTCACAATGGCCAGTACCCCCTACCACCACTTTCATTAAATGCACAATGCCGTACTCCACCACCTCCCCGCATCCACCAGAGTTCCCTTTTCCTGCACTGCGCGAAGAGAAATACGACGAGCCAAGGAAAACGCGTAATTGAAAAGAAACCTCCCCGGTAGCTGCTCTACCATTTTCATCCCCAGAATGATGATGTCGTGGCATCTCGAAAGTTCAAGAAGGGCGACGTGCCGCACTTCCATTCTCATACCGTAACCGTCGACCACCCTTTGCCCATATTCTCCACTCCCCCGGGCGTGCTCTCTACCACATGATTGCAAGGAAAAAGACAACGGAAAGGAAATCGGAAAGCCATGCATAGCAAAAACACGAGTATCTCAGGAAGAAACAGAGGGTCTGCTCTGGATGCAATCGACGTGATGTGGCCAACGTCGAGATGTGCAAACGAGCTTGCCTGACCATATTTCTGCTTGTTTCCGACCAAAATGTAGTTGGCGATGCCGAATGATCGACAGTACGTATCCGATTCTTGATGCCGTTCCATTATTGTTCTGAATTTTCGGTGTGATCACACCAGCATGCCGTTCGAGTACCTCAAGCTTGTTTACGGGGCACACCAGGGTGTGAGTAGTAAACAGGGCTTGAAGCGGGTCGAGCCATGTAGAAATTCGAATAGTCGTAAAGAAAAAAGCAATCCGTAAAGAGATGAGTTCTCGCGATGATCGAGCCAATACCAATATCTTCCACGAGACAATCAGGCATGACCAGCAATGGTGTTGAGTTCAGGCAAAGACAAAACCCTACGAGCCGAATGTCGAATCGGTCAAGGAGAATAGTCCAATAAGAATAAATCAGTACCACTGTTGCCCAGTTTGCTCTTCCCGCTTCGGACGGTAGGAACCAGAAGCATATCCAGGACCAGTTGCTGCACCTTTCGAGGCAGAGCGCAGCCTATTTTCGGAGACTATAGCGTCAGCCATCCAGTCAGCAATCTGTTCTCCCCGCGGCCAGCGTCATCGAAGCACACTAAACGCGAAGAGGGAAATTCCTTACAAGGAACCGGGCTAGCGAGACACTCACATCCTATCACTTCCACCTACGGCTCTGTTGGTGTCGGGCGTGTCAACAGTTCCACTGGCACCGCGCTCGATAACCTTGCGGCGGGATCCGGAAATGGCTCCTGGCTTGGCCTGAGGGGCTGGTCCACCGGCAGTAGCAGCATTAGTGCGCGTTCCACGTCCGGGCTTCTCGTCCTCCTCCTGGGCGGGTTGTTGGCCGGCAGCTTGTGCAATAGCCTGGGCATTCTTCTGGTACTTGTAGACAGTCCAATCAAAGACATAGTCGTATTGGAAACCCTCACGAACGAAGAGATCACGGAAGATCTTTCGGAGGTAGGAGTAATCGGGCTTGTCGTCAAAGCGAAGAGAGCGAGTATAGTTGAGGTAGATGGCGAACTCGTTGGGGAAACCGCGACAGAGAACCTCGGTGGGAGTGGTCATCTTCTTCTCCATGATACGGTCATACTTTTGCTTCTTAGTAGCAGCCTTCAATCCCTGCCAGGGAAGGGAGCCACGGCAGAAGTAGAGCATGACGTATCCGAGAGATTCCATATCGTCACGACGGGATTGCTCTGCAAATTGAGTTAGCATAGGACGCCTTGAAGTGATTGAAGTGAGAACATACCGACACCCAAATGCGTGTTGATAGAAGCATAACGGGCAGTACCAGTCAAGTTCTTGTTCTCACGGTATGGGATGTGGAAGTGAGTCTTGGGATCACGGTACTTCTTGGCCAAACCGAAGTCAATAACGTTGACCTGGTTGCCACGCTTGCCAATACCCATGAGGAAGTTATCGGGCTTAATGTCGCGGTGAATAAACGACTTGGCGTGGATGTACTCGATGCGGGAAATGAGCTGGTCGGCGAGGAGGAGAACGGTCTTCAAGCTGAACTTTCTGTTGCAGAAATTGAACAGATCCTCCAAACTGGGTCCGAGAAGGTCGAGAACCATGGCATTATAGTCACACTCAGTACCGAACCAGCGGACAAACGGGATGCCGACGCCTCCAGCAAGGGACTTGTAGACACGGGCCTCATATTCGAGTTGAGGGTGCTTGGCCTTGACCGACTCGAGCTTGATGGCGATCTCCTCACCGGAGATGATGTTGGTTCCGAGATAGATGTCTCCGAACGACCCACTACCGATCTTACGACCGATGCGGTATTTATTACCAACGCGAAGATCCTGTACGGCAGACATGTCAGTATGATGTTTTAAATAACGTTGCTGTTGTTGTTATTGGTGGTGGTGATTGTGGTGTTGTTGTGTGCAGGTGTGGTAGATGGACGGATGAAGTTATAAGGTAGAAATGGAAGTGAACAATTAGCACGAGGCTATGAGCGAGTTCAAAAGTGAATCATACGAATCAAACTTGATCTCGACCACCAGCACACACTAATATACGAGGGGGTAACAAGAACGTGCTTTTGAAAGGCTGAAGAAAGGGAGTATAAACCAGAGGGTTGGATTTCGACTTGGAAGCGGGCGGATTCACCATAGTAGTCATGTTGAGAGTGGAACTATGGACTCTAGGTATCGGGCTGACCGATACAGAGTCAATGGGGATTGTTGGGGTATGTGTTGTATCGACCGACGGGGTAGGTCGTGTATCTTGTTTGAGCAGAGGGAGGGGATGTACTAAAGAGAAGCAGTGTTAGCTGTTGTTGTTGTTGCTGTTGCGTGGTTCATCCGAGAGCGGCTGCTAGCCAGACACGAGGGAAGCGGTGTGTTGTGGGTAAAACCGGAAGGGAGGCGTGGCAGCGGCGTATGGAAGTCGAGAAAGAAAGCAGGCAGGTCGAGGCTGGATGTCGATGGGAAGGGATGAGGGATGAGGGATGAGGGATGAGGGATGAGGGATGAGGGATGAGG
>JAPZPB010000705.1:0-16372 GCA_037952635.1 Bryoglossum gracile | reverse complement strand
CTAAACCTCTTTTTATAAACCGAAATAATTTTTTGCAGACTATTTTATAATTTTGCGGACTAAAAACCAGTCTAGTCTAGTCTAGTCTCGAATTTCGGTCTAGTCCGGTTAGTTTAATTAAGATAATTAATTTAAGTTAAGCACGAAGCTCTTATCTACTAAGGAAACTACTCTAGTTATATAGACCTTTGTTCTTATAAATTATTTATAATAGCTATAATTCTTGCTTAATTATAGTAATCCAAATAATCCTAAATTATTTCGATTATAATAATCTAAATAATTCTTATTATATAATCCTTAATCTTATAATTCCTATCCTTATTACTTATAGCTTCTTTATATAGCTATAACAGTTACTAAGCGGCGGGCAAAGACGAACTCTTACCTATATGCAGTGCCTGCTACGAACCTGGAATTACTAGTCTAATTATAAGTAAAAAATATTCGATAGCTAAGACTTAATATAAAGCTTGCGGATCGATATTGAAACCCTTTTAAAATTCTTAATACTTGTAAGAATTAAGTATATAAACTTAAGCTCCTAAATTTATATTGCATTTATAATATTTTTTATATCTCCTTATTAAAGCCTTAATACCCTAGGGCTAGCGCAAGCCTAGAGCTGCAACTTATCAAAATAGATAATAACAAGAAGTATAAAATAAAGTTAATTATTGCTTAACGAGATTAAGGCAAAATACAGGAATACCTTATTTATTAAAAAGGCTATTTCCTTATAAATAATATATAGAAAGTAACCTTAAATCTAATAAATGCAATAAATAAAGTCTAAAGATATAATATAGAAGGTTATAAGGCTATATAAACTTTAAAGAGATAATAAAGAAAATAAAAAGTTATATAAAGTAAATTAAATCTAAAAAAACTATTATAAGAACTCCCCGAAAACTCTCTCTTAGCAAACTATAGCCTTTAACCTAATAACTTAGCAACTTAGTAAAGACTAGTAAAAAAATTCCTAAAAAAGTCCCTTAAGCACTAAAACCCTTAAACTTATCTTTATTATTATTATTAATAATCTTGTGGGTAATAATAGGGAGATTATTTAAAAATAAAAATTAATAAAAGTAATATAACTATAAGGCAAGGGGGAACTTACTTAGAAATAAAGCATATTAATAATATTATTAAGAGAATTTTATCAATTACTAATCGCCATCAAAATTGCTTAACTTATATTACTAATTATTTAAAGGATTTAGGCATTGCGAATAATAGCTTTAATAAAAGAAATATAATATGCTTATTAATTTTTTAATGCTCTTTTAGTAGCTACTTTCTCTTTACTTTTATTTATCCTTATATACTCGTTAGCATATGCTATTAAGTTATTAATATAGCTAATATAACTTAATAAAATCTAAAAAAAGGTAATATAAAAAGTAAAATTTAATAAGTAAATATATATAAACCTTATTGCAAGGTTTATAAAGGCTTATATAATAAGTGCAAATGCCCCGGTTTCCTTTCTTTATATAGTAAATAATAAGAGTTTTATTAATATTCTTTAAGTAATAAAGATAATAAGCGTGCGAGAAAGCTAGCGCTATATTAGTAAAGTAAGCGGCGATGTAATTGCATTAAGGATAACTTATTTTAAAATTAAGTTTAAGAAATTAAAGAAGTAATTAAAGAAAATAAGAGTAAGAAAGTATTTTTAAAAAGTATTTAAAAAATAAAATAAAATAAAATAAAAGTATATAAAAGTTTTATTATAAAAGAAAAATAAAAGATTTAAGAATAAAATATCTCTTTTTATATTTAAAGGGAATATGCTTATAATAAGAAAAAAGAAATACTTATTATATAATAATTTTTGCGTAAGGCTATCCTAGGCATTATAAAAAAGGCTATAAATCAAGGCATAAGTTATAATAAGTAAAGAAAAATGGTTATATATATTAAAAGTATAGCTAAGTATATAAAGTTTATATAATAACTTAATAAGAGAGGTCTAAGTGCTTAAAAGCACTACTTAATAAGTAACCCCTAGCTTAGCATTAATACTAAGCTAATATTATAACTAAATCCTTAGTTTATTATATACTACACTTTTTAAAAAATAATTAAGACCCTAGGGAAGCTAATAAAAATTATAGGGAATATTAAGGAACTAGGGATAAACCTAGGGAATAACTAGGGACCATTGCTTTATAAAGCAGTTATTACTCTTTAAGCAATTTAAGAACTTAATTTATTGCATTTTAATAAAAACTTAAAACTATAAAAGAACTCTTAAGGCAAAAGTCTAAAAGGAAAAGGCATTATAAGGATTATAAAATATATATAAAATAGATTAATATAAAACTAGAATAAATAAAACTATATATACTAAGATAAAAGGCAGGAAATTAATATTATTAGTTTAAAATGCCTTTAATACTAAAAACTAATATTACTCTAAAATGCATATATATAGTTATTAAAATAAAATGCTAGGAATAGTCTATATTTAATTCTTTATTATATATATATAAGGAGACCGAGTATATTATAAACTCGGTATTAATTAGTTTTTATTTAGAATTATAGTTATTATGCTATTTCAACTTTTACTTTATATTACTTGAATTGACTTCTTATACTTAGTAATAATAAAAGTCTCTCGAGCCTTGCCTTTAAATTAGCGGTTAGCATAGCTAGCTTCTAAGGAAAAGGATTTAACTATACTCTTTTAAAGGGCTATCTTTAGCTTCTTTTAAGCGGTTAAGGTTTCTTTAATTAATTAGATCTTAGCTAGTGCTATGCTAATAACCCTTTTTAAGAGCATAGTAGCGTAGAGCTTTTAGAGCTCTCTTCTTTAATTTATAAAGAGGGTATTAAGGGAATAGAAATAAAGATTAATAGTCTTTTAAGCTAGCAAACCTTGGGCTAAAGAACCCGTGCTTCTTAATTCTATAAGAGCAATTATATATTGTTTATAGTAAGCGTCTTGCTTGTTAAAGATTATAATATCTTCTTAAGCATTTAAGTAAGCTTTAAATAATAAGATAACGCAAGGTTATAAGTATTAAAAGTATATAAAAGAAGCAAGTAAAGCTTGAAGCCAAGGTTTATTTAAGGATTTAAAGCTAAGAAAAAAAGAAAAAGAGCTTTAAAAGGGCTTATAGTATTTATATATAAAGGCTTTAGTCTAAGAGAACTAGTATAAGCATAGCTAAGCATAGCTAAGCACTATAAGCTAGTTCTTATAACCACGCGAGCGTTTTATATAAGGGCGCTAGACTAGCTAGCACGGCTAGCTAGTGCCCAAGACGGTATAATCGTCTTAATACTAATATAAAGAGCAATAAGAAAGCGGACTAGTTAGCTAAAGAGGCTACTTATAAGTCCCTGGATTTAGAGGTAATTAGCTATGCATTTTTGGGTTTAAAAATCAAGCAACTGCGAACCTAGGAATAGCTATTGGCTTTAAATTAGTATAAAGCCAAGGTTAATAGCCCGGCCTCTTATATAAGACAATTCTTAATAAAAACCGGTTTTAAGATCTAAGTGCTTACTAGGACTAAGAATATTACTATATCTGCATTTTATTAACTAAAAATTAAGCATAGCTATATAAAGCCCTATTTATATAAGCTAAAACATAGCCTAAATAATAAGTGCAAATACGGGGTATAAAAGACGCTAAAGCATCTTCTTTTAAGTTATAAGCTATTATAACTTAAAAGAATATAGCTTAAAGAAGATTTAAAAAGGCTATTAATAATCTTGCTAATTTTAATTTATACTAAAATTAGTATAAAGAAATTAGTTACTTTCTTTAAAAATATAGGAATCGCTACTAGGAAGTAGCACTTGGGTCGGCTAAAGCACCTAGAAATAGACTAAGTCTCTAGCTAAGAGTAAGGTAAAGGAAAGAGGCAGAGTAGCAAGGCTAAAGGGGCTATTTATAATTTTATAATACTTATTTGCGATTTCCTATATTTTGCGTTATTTTTATTAGGGCTTAACCCTTAATATCCACTAGAAAATATAGTAATATAATATTTAAGCACTAGTATTAGCACTATATATAGACCCGCTAGAGCAGCAATGCTTTAGCCGTCTTATTATAGTCTTTAACTTATATAGAATATTAAAAGGATAAATCAATCAATTAATTATATCTCTAGAAGGCCTAATATAAAGCTCTATAGAAATCGGACTAGCTAGCTAGAATCGTGAAGAGGTTCTTCAAGTAATATACTTAGTTTTAAGTTAATTTAAAGGGGTTAAAATTTCCGGAAAAAAGTATAATGCTATATTAATCAGTAAGCACAAGTATATATTATACAAAGTATAGTACGAAGGCCCTCGCTCTATTATAAAACATCTTCTTTATCCTTCGCTTAGTTTTTCCAAAAAATAGTTAATTACAACCATTATCCCCACCCTCTAGCTTGCTCAAGGCTGGTATTATCGGCGCTATCTCCAGATATTAATTAAGTTTATATACTAGATTTATACTATTTGCTAGGTTTATTGTTTTAGGTTGTGCCACGAACTCTAAGCAGCTTTATTTCTTTAATATATACTGTTGTACTTTAATTTCATATATATTTCTGAAAATCTAAGGCTATCTAACCGTTGCCAGGTTAAAATAGTCCTTGCTCACGTGTATGTATAGTGCTTGCATTCGCTTGTTTTTTCGGACCCGGCCCGGCCCACACATGTTTTCTTGATTCAACCTCGAGCCAAGAATGACGTTTACCTATCGACTATTTATGAGGAACTTGGTGAGATGGGTGGTAGCCCCCTCACCGACCCTTCGAGCCCTCTCCTCCTCATCCGGAATTAGAGCCCCGCGATGTACCTGTTGGAAGCTCACATATCATCTTACTCTCCGTTCGCCCTTCACCCCTTCTCCCAGGATCTCAACTCAACTTCCCAGCCTCTCCGCCAAGACTAGCTATCACTTGCTGGGAACACTCGCAACAATTTCAGAGGTTGAGATGAGGAGTGGTAGACTGGTGGGGACTTATGGATAGGATGTTGGGTGGCGAAAGTGGGAAAGGGGGTCGAGTGTGAAGCGAGAGGAATATTAGGCGGCTGGACATGGACGGGCACGAATTTCAACATAAGAAGGGCCAGCGGATGCAACCAAAAGGGTACAGAGGAAAACGATATTTGTAGTAGAATCTAGACGATAGCAACATATCGTTTCCATTGATGTCATAAAACGCCCAGTGTATTGCCCGATATGCCAAGCCAAGCAAGATAATGTGACCGCTTTGAAAATCATTATGTGTATCATTCGCTGACCCCCGAAAAGGATTCCGATGCTGATGCTAGAGAGAACGGGTGTTGTTGATATGATACGGGACGGTACGCCTTTTCCACCCCTCTTTCACGACCTATGCTATCCATTGTTTGTGTGTCCGTTCCATGCCAGGGTGCTTCCTCTGTACTTGCCGCCCGCAATTCTTACAATCGACCAACCAACCGACCGACAGCGTCGATTCGCTTTTCCCAAGCTTCCCAGCTTGCGCTCGATCCCCTCTCTTTAAGTTGCGCCAGACGGAAATGACTGCAGAACACGCCAGATGTGATGAAGAGGAAAAAAAATCAATCGAGCAATAACGCCGTAACATGCCAATCCTTCCTTCCATCCTTTGCCGAATCCTGCTTCAACTCCACCAATGGCTTCAACGCGCAGGGGGAATCTCATGATCATGAACACCACGCTACAAGCATGCGAAATGCAACCCGATGCAGCAACACCGACGACTCCTGCTAATGAACCCTATGAAAAAGAAAGAAAAAAAAAAGAAGAAGAAAAAAAAAGATGAGATGAAAAGAAACCCGGATGCCACCAGGAAACGCAGTTGGAGCAACAGGTTGAACGAGTGCAGATCAAGTTGAAATCACAAATGTGACCGAAAAACGCCTCTCCCACATTTTAAGTCTCGTAAGACGATCTACCTGCCCATCATGTATGCCGGAGGAAATCCACTGTTTGCGCCATTCACCATTGCTGCCTGACCACCAGCGGTCATAGCACCCGAAAAGACAGGTCCATTCCAGCCGTTGTTGTTGTTATTGTTCGCAAGCGAAGCTGCTGCGTAAGGACCAGACGCTGCGTTCATGAGATTCATGCTTGCAGCATATCCCATTCTGTTCGATCCAAGTCCCGGGGGAGCGGTCAGTCCAGGTGGAGGACCGCTTGCTGTACTGAATGCCGATGGTGCTCCACTCATCATTACTCCATTCATGCCTTGCATGACGCCAGAAACATTTGGCGGTCCAGGTGATGCCATTCCTTGTCCAGAGCGCACACCAAGAGGGTTTTTCGAGAAGCTCAACCGGATACCGCCCTTGATGCTGTTGTGAAGAGGATGCCCATAGAGCTCATGAAGAGCCTTCGTCGCAAAAGAAACATCCTCGAACTCAACGAAACACATCGGGCCATTCTGCTTCGTCCTGAAACACAACCGTTTGTAACCACGCTGCTTTGAGAACATGGCCTTAAGCTCATCCTCCGAGGTGTCGATCGGAAGATTTCCAACATACAAAGTGTTGCACGGAGGATTCTGATCAGCTGGGTTGACTGGTGGAAAGTTATGGCGCTGGTAATGCTGACTGCCAAGCTGATAGTTGACTGGTGGTCCACCGTTGGTCAAGGAAGGAGACATGGGATTTGCATGTGACATGGCAGTCAAGGCCTGCGGGGTTGGAAAAGCTGACATCGGTGTTGAGCCCGCAGCACTGTTTGTATTGAGTGACAAACCGGCCATGCGAGAGATGGGAATCTGCGGAATCGTGGGTCGTCGTCCTTGAACAGCTCCATTCTCGGCATATGCAACAGGATCCTTCAGGAGCTCGCCGGTCTCGTCATCGTCGACCGAATCGTTATTGATCAGTGACTTCCCCGTGATTCTGGTTCGCTCGTTCAAGTGATTTCCGATGGGCGACTGAGGGGAGAACAAGCTCTGATAGTGGGCGCTGACCTCTGGATTTGGAAGTTCATTGCTGCTCGTATAGCTCCCGTTATTTGTTGGGGAGACCCTTTGCGTCGTTTGAAAACTTCCGTTGAATCTCGACGATTGGCGCGGGGTTGGGCCTGCAGACGAAGCTGTGGACGAGGTCGAACTCGAGGGACCGGGGATAGCATTGTTATCAATCGTATATCGCCGACCGCCGGTGGGGCTTCCATAGAGTATCTCGACAATCATCTGCGCATCGTTTGCGGCATTCTGCTTCCCATCCAGCATGTTCTTCGCCTCGAGGGCCCCGGCATGAGACTTGAAGCGCAACACAGCGGATCGGAATCCAGGATCCTCGGATTGTTCAGCCGATAAGACCTCGGCCTCGATGAATTCTTTCGACCAAACCACCATCAGACGCAAGGCGCCATCTGTTGTATTCGCAGGAAGTCGTCGGATGAGGAGCGAACAAGGACCGGACGTGAATGCGCCAGCGGATGCTTGCGGGGTGCTGGCACTACTCTCATTATTCGCGAAAGCGTTCATGGTCGTCATTGACAGTGACTGGTAGGGCTGCTGAGCACCATTGGAGCGAGGAAAGGCCTGTCCTTGTTGGGAGAAGACAGGAGGGTTCATGGCATGCTGCGGTGTAAAAGTAGTTGTGGGATCCAAAGCCGAGCGGTGATAGAGTTGAGATGATGGTGAAGCTGCTGTGTATGCGCTTGATGGAGGAGCCTGGGCCAGGATCATACCTTTGTTACACAAAGGCCCGGGAGGCTTTCACGGTGGCAGCGCAGTGGCAGCGTCGACGATGTATCTGCAGCAGCGGTAGCTGTTGCTGTAGCCGTTGCTGATGGTTGTTTGTGCAGGCAGAACGCGCTCAGATAATATTGACGAGACGAGACGGACGTGACGTGACGCGATAATGGATGGTGATGGGTGATGATGAAGATGATGATGGTGATGGCGAAGATGGCGATGATGATGATGGTGGTGATGGTGGTGGTGGTGGTGATAGAGATGGAGATGGAGATGATGGTGATGGAGATAGTGATGGAGATGGGGATGATGGGGATGATGACGATATGATGATGATGATGCAGCAACAGAGGAATGCGATCGGTATCTGGTACAGTAGTACGTAGGAGTGAGGTATAAGTTCGAGAGAGTTGTTTATGGTAAAGAGACTGGTTGGTTCTTAGGATGGAGAATTGGGAGTGAAGGGGAGGGTTTCGCAATTGTTGGTGAGATGCGAGTTGTCAATCGGTCGAATCAAGGAGGATGGATGGGATGGGATGGGATGGGATGGATGGATTCAGGCACAGCACCGCACAGTACAGTACTGTACAGTACAATGGATGGCCGTGCGGGACCCGGGTAGTCTGGCTGCAGAGCTGGGTGAGGGTGAGGGAGGGTGAGGGTGAGGTGGGATTTTGAGACGACGGGGTCGCAGGGCAGGCGGAGTCGCGGACTTTGGCTAGCCACAGGCGATAGGCGATAGATGATAGATGATATAGTACAGTACAGTAAATGTATACAGTACTGTACTGTACTGTGCTGTACTGTACGAGGAGTTGAGTACCGGAAGGCGGGAGGCGCAAGGCGGGAGGCGGAAGGCGGAAGGTGGAAGGTGGAAGGTGGAAGGAGAGACAGCTTAAACACGGTTTGTTGGAGGGCGGGAATGAGGATATAATTTCGAATGAAGGTCTCTCGCGCTCTCGCTCTCTCTGTCTTCTGGTCTTCTGTCTCGCCCTCGTTGTCTGTGTGTGTCTCGATGTCTTGGGGGTTCGGGAAGAGGTCGAGGTGGAGGTGTGGAGGTGGAGGGAACTGTATGGTCTGTGGTCTGGTCTGTTGGTCTGTTGGTCTGTGGTAGGGGATGGTGTGGTGTGTGGTCTGTGTGTGGTCTGTGCGGTAGAGTACAGAAAACAGTGCACAGTACAGCACAGTAGAGTACTATACAAGTAAGTGGGTGGGCGGTGTTAAGAAGCAGGTGCTAGGTGCACTGTCCACTGTCCACTTGTCCACTGTCACTGTGCCGCGTTCAGTCTCGGTAGTCTCAGTAGTTCTCAGTAGTCTCAGTAGTCTCAGTAGTGTGAGCGTAGTATAGTACAGTACTATAAGTGAGGTCACGCCTGGCCAAGTTTGAGAACCAAATGCAGTCTGGGAGGCCTGTGTGATAGGCTGTCCTAACGATAAGGCACTGGCCCACTTAAATTGTCAATATACTACAGTATACTGTGCTATACGAAGGTACTACTGTACAGTAGACGGTAGAGGTGAGACCAAGGGTGGTCAATTGGAAGGGCAGTGCCTGCAGTGCATGCAGTCTGCAGTCTGCAGTCTACTTGTACTGTACAGACGCACACGCAGATGCAGATGCATCCGCAGGATACCTGGTTACTGTGGTAGTGGCTGACTGACCGAGGAGCGAGAGCTACTGAACAGTTAGGTACTGTAGGTACTGTAGCAGAAGCCCGCTGGTCCCTGTGAGGAGATCGGCCACGACTATAGTAACTACTTAAATACCGTCAGGAATCAAGAATCAAGAATCGACACTCGACACTCGGCACTTGCCACTTGACACTCGACACTCGGCACTTAATACTTAATACTCAACCAGACTCTAGAACCAGACTCTAGAACCAGACGAGAGGGCAAGGCAAGGGGACCAACCTGATGGTACTGTAACTGGCTAGATCACCCAAAGATTGAAGACCGAACACCAAAGACCTCCAAGTCTCCCAGGCAGCCTTCGATTTGGAATTTCTCAGAAGTCAATTCACTGCATTGGTTTACTCCGTCGAGCTAGAGCTGGAGGCTGGAGCTAGCTCGGTATAGCGGGTGGCACCAGGTCACCTAGATAGATAGATAGATACAGTATAGTACTACTATAGAGAGAGAGAGAGAGAGAGAGAGAGAGAGAGAGATAGGTAGGTAGCCATTATAGATGGATAGTACAGTACCTTGGTACTGTAATAATATAATGCCGATAAGGAGTTATGCATTTGGTATTGTAACTCAACTGCTTTGCACCTTTTTTTTTTTACCTTGGAGAACGGATGACTGACCTGCCTGAGTGGACCGGCATAGTATTTATAAATCTTCTGCTCCTCTCAGGGAGAGGACACCCCCTACACCAACACTACTGTACACATGGCCCGTGTTCCGCGAATAGATCCGGGACTGGGGATGGGAAAATGCTGTCTGTCTGCGATGCTGCATCTGTCCAGTTTCCAGTACAGTACAGCAGTCCCGTGCTAAGCCGTGTGGTTTTGGACTGCCTCGAAAAAGAACACCTTGTTTGCAGCCACGCCGCCATTATCACAGGAGGATCTCTCGGTCGTCTGCAAAGGGTGTCGTGTACTGTAATACGGCTGAAGCCCCAATCGTCTTTCTTTTGCAGTTACACAAGCGTGCAGAGGGAGACGGAGGTGAGCATCGCACACAAAATTCGCTGTGCCATGAGCAGCCCGATGACCGATGGGGTAGATGGATTGGATAATTAAAGCAGGGGAGACTTTATTCATGGATTAGTGACCTAGGCGCTTCCGGAGAATGGTAGAGGGCTTCGGGAGTGCCTCAAGTGCTCTACTGTAGAAAGGGAGAGGTTAGGCAGGCTTTATACACTCGTCATCCCCGATACTTCGAACCCCCAAAACCCCCATTTTGATGCATCTATGAAGATCTCCGAAATGCCTTCCCTCGTCCATGGGAAAGTGATTGCTCGGATTCAAGAATTGGCCACGATGCCAATGCATCCCGGAGGCGCCCTGGAAGTTTGACTGATACTAGACCCCTCGGCCCTGGAGCGGGAAAGGAGAAGTTCCAGGGCTGGGTTACTCGTTACTTCGTTGCCTCCGTTACAGACCTTTGGGACTGGTACTGTACGAGGGAAATAGCCGGTAGGTACCGTAGTACTTAACGAAGTCACTCCTCAACACAAAAGTGATATTGTGACAGGGTTAAAATAGATTGAGAATCTGAAGATCGCTGACCTGTCACAGTTTGACTATTTGTCCGTTTGAGTTTTGCAAGCAAGTTGAGAAAGAGATAAGAGCACCGCATGCCGAGTTACTTACTGTACGGTACTGTATTGACTGGAGAGAGCCGAGTTGACAGTTGCATGGTTTCGTACGGGCTGCTGTCCCGTCTTGTCTTATCCTCTCTTGTCCCCTCTTGTCTTGTCCCCTCTTGTCTTGTCCCCTCTTGTCTTGTCCCTCTTGTCTCTTGTCTTGTCCCTCTCTTGGTACCGTTGAGTTCTTAGCCCCTCCTGCTCCTCGCGCCCCCTCTCTCCCCCTCTCTCATCCCCATCCCGGCCATCCCCCTCGCTCGCTCTCAACCTTGCAAATTGCAAGAAAAGCCTGACGCCTCTCAAGCAGAGCTTATTTGCGCCAGGATCAATAAGGTGCCAGCAGGGTATGGTGTTCTCATAGGCCGGCCGCTGTTGCAGAGGCACAAGGGGGGTCCAACCAGGGGTCGGTTTTTTGGGATTTTGAGGGTGTGAGGGAAGCTGCTGGATTCGAATTTCGCACATGCCGCAACATCTTAAGGATGCCATCGGGAGACACGAGGCAAGCCGTAAGCGGAACACGGCCATGGTTTTTCCGACAATGACTGCGGCGGCTGCTACAGTACTGAGTTAGCTGTTGCAATTCTAACTTCAATTCTAATTCCAATTCCAATTGCAACCTTTCCCGACCTGGCTCGGGAGGTAGAAGCAGAAAATAAATATTCTTGAATCTTAACCTCGATATTGCCAATGCCGTCCGTTTGTTCGAGACTCAAGGGGCCGTGCAGTCGGTCTTTGCTTGGTATAGTAGAGGACGTCACTCGTTGATTGCTCAGCAAGGAGGGATGTTTGCTTCCTGCCTCGATTCCCTGCCGCGTCTGTCCTGCATCGCGGAGACTCTTTGCCCCTCATTGGTGAGCGTTGAGGCAGTGGTGCTGAAAGTTACTTCGCAACCAGAAATCCTTGGTCCTTGGTACTCTGCGGAGTTGCATCCTCGACTTCCGCTCTCGATACATGAGATATATGGGCTTTTGAAGAGGAGAAACGGTCATCTCCAGATCTCTGATCTCAGGAAAACGTCGGATAGTTCGAAGTCCAGTACAGTAGCTGCAGTGCCAGCCTCCCCCGATGTTCTCAACGCAACAAAATCAAAGATTTGGCGTCACTCCATCTTGCCATGAGGGTTCAGCATCCTGGTTAGTTAGACCGGGCAATCAGCGCGGCTGGAGACTTCTCCTTCTTTCCGACTGTGGCTTCAGTTTCACAAGGCGATGTACTGTATATGAATCACTCCGACACATTACGGGGGTATACAGTTGTAGTCTCATTCATGGCTCACATTCATCTTGCTTATTCTTGCCAGGATAAGGCATCCTAACTATAATTAATCAACCAACCGTGGAAGTGCCCATGCACGTTTGCCTTCCCGGCTCTCATCTTGCATAGCCGCGAAAGTACTGTAACAAATGAGCACGGAGCATTTCCGGCCACACGAAACTGTTAGTGGAGGGGGCCGATGGGAGCACTGGTTTTCAAACCTTCCTGGTTCTTGGCAACGACGTGAAGAAGCAATTATCCATAGGGCCACTTCCCGAGGCATACGTATATAGGTCATATGATGTTCTGACCTCCCCATGGATATGGGTCTATACAATATCTCCATCCGTTCTCCCTGTACTTGTTGGATCGATTCCAACTGTACTGCTTCTATTAAGCCTCAAGGATTTACTTCTCTTTCTTTCAGCTGTCTAGAAAACGCGAATCTCACGTTGTGTGGTAAAAGATCTCGCTTGCAAGATTGCGGCTTGAAGCTTCAGATATTTCAACTCCGGCTCATGTCCTTCAAACCCTTTTAAAGTCTATCGTTGTCATATTTATTTGGTTCTCTGAGTAGTATTGTGGTTGGAGCATATTAAAATCATTTATATATAATTCTCCGGTTCTGGAGTTGAAGGCGTAATATAAGCAACTCAGATAGTCCGGTCTTATACTGTACCTCGTAGTTTCCTTCGAGTTTTTTTGTTCTGATTAATGAGAATTTTGAGTATAAGGTGTTCATGATTTTCTCTAGTCACAAAAATCGGTTTATTGGTTAGATTTACAAGTGGGGTTTTCCCGGGGTTCTCTAGTGAGCCCGGAGATGTCCTGATGGGTTTGTACCTCTCAGTCGCTTGCCGACTTCAATTTGCTATCAATTCTCACATCCCTTCTCACAATATGTGTATCCTCTAGTCCTTGGATTCTTCTCCATACCTTTCGATCCAGGTTTCGAATGTCGTAAGCCTGTGAGACGTCTGGGTATCTATTCCCTTTGATCTATTTGCTTTCCAGATCGCTGTATGGGGAGAGGGCAGGCAGTTGCCATTGGTAGGATAGCAATCAGATCCAGACCTAAACACGTGAATCTCACCGGCTGCATCAGGGGTCTGCCACACGATTTGGGGGGGACGTGTCACTTCGTAGCACTCTCACTGCGGGCTATCGAGGTGCTTGGCAGAGAGGAAGCGGCCATCCTCAACTAGCATACAGCTTCCCTCCCACATGCTCATCGCAACGACAGGTATGGTAGTTTTTCCAAGTAACCACCCTTACACTATTATCAATATTCATACATTGCGAGGAAAGTCGCGCAGATTCGTTCTTAAGCTTCGCCAAAGTTCACTATGGCTCCTTTCCGGCCCTGGAAGTTATACCTCACCACGGGGCCTCCAAAATAAGGCTTTGTCCACACTGGCAACAGATGCTACATCCTCGAAACCTTCATGCCCCGATTTTGCAATTTTAAACACGAAGACCAATACCAGGCTTCCCGCAATCCTATCCAACAGTGCCGAAGACTACAAAGCAGGCAAGACAGACGAATACTGTAAGTGGCTCTAGATATCAAGATTGGGTTCCCAGAACCTGGGTTGGGGCAGGTTTGGTGTTCCTCGATGGACGAGGCCTTTCTCTCCTGGTTGGCATTGGGTGAATGAGCTACCGGTCATACGCTCCATACGTAATTAAGGAAGGGCGGAATCTTAACAGAATTCATGATTTAGGGCTAGGTTATGAGTAAGATGAAACTGATAAGCTGTGATTGAGCTGGGAACAAGTGGAACCTTGTTCCTAGTCAAGTGGTCTTGAGCTTCGAGAGGTCTCCTCAAGAGGAAGATAGCTCCATCTCTCGAGACTTCGGTGTGATTAAAGTTAATAATATTAAGAAAGGAAGGTATATTTAACTTTAAACTGCGTTAGCTTATTTATATAAATGCAGAGCAACTTCCCTGTCCTGCCATCAGTCAGCCCAGTGAAAGTATCAGATTTAAATATTAGATTAGTTGACCGAAGGAGTACAATCTTGTCCCCGTTTAAGCCAAATGTCGGGAGCAACTTGAAAATCGAAATCACGAAGTTATGGAAAGCTATCTAGATGCCTAATGAGTAAAGCCAGCATGTGTTTCCAGCGGAGCTTAAACCATATGGAGCCTGTGGGGGTCACGCTTCCTCGCTTAACCATGTCCTTCGTAATCTCATTATGAAATATGATAAGGCACGAAAATTCAACAATCCGAAAAGCTTCTGTGGTCCAATGGTTAGGAGTAAGCCGCCCTGTTCATCCCCCGGAACGTTATAAACTAATTTACCCCAGTTCCACCCTTCCAAGAGATGTCAGGTGGAGGTTCGTGTTCGATTCACGGCAGTTGCAAGAAAGTAATTACTTATATAATTTTTTTTCTGGGAGTCATTGTATAAGTTTTGTGAATTGGTAGTTTTAACCGGAGTCGGAGGCTTGATGATAAGGGCCGCCTATGCATCGGGTGTGCGATCTATGGCTCGTGCTCTTTTTCTCAGTTTAGACCACCTGCCGCCCCCTCCTTGTTTATGTCTATCTCCGTTAATAAATTAACTTTCTACCTCGACCTTAGCCTTAACTTCGAAGTTAGATAACTTTTTCTACACCAAGTAATATAATTCCCAACAGATTTATATATTGTGCACCTTTACTCGCCTTTTCCTCTCTATTTTATTGTTTTGAGCAGACCTGACAGGGCTTTCTAGGTTCCCCGACTTATTACTTCTGCTTACGCGAACACCAAACCTCAAAATAATTGAAACTAGAGTTCTTGCGTCGTTATAAGCGGGTCACGTGCTGCCAGGATGAGGAGCAATTATATTGCGAATTATTACCGACTACGTCTGAAGACTGGTGTTAAGGTTAGAGTCAAGATTGAAAAGTTTACATTGTCCGTCCGTTCTATCTTCCGCATTTCTAATTATTTCGTTATTTGTAAATGTTTATATAGTTTTTTGGTCGAAACGGATAACCTAGCCGACGGCCTTTAGTATGGTTCCTTTGCTTTGTTTTGTGTTTAGACCGGTCCGGCTCGTCTATTGCAATTGCGGTTAAGAAATGCTTTCTAGGTTCGAGTAGTTTAACCCTTTTTAGCAAAATTATTCCACTGTTATCTATTATATTTTCTAATAGGTTAAGGGAGGTGGAAACTTTTACATTGCTTCTTTGAGTACCAGATAATCAAGCAACGGTAGGTCCTGCGCATCCACTAAATCGAAGGACTCCAGAGCGCTCTGTCAGATCAAATTTGGGGTAATGGCTACTGGTCTGCCCGCAGCTATCTGCCCTACAATTATAAACCGCGTCTAGTAACTCGCTAGATCGGCTTGAAGTGAGAGTAGCCTTGGTATCTAGCATGATAACATTAGTAATTTTCTATTTATAAGGTCCTGAAAGCATATGGGCGTAGGCCTGGGACGTGTAAGGGATAGGGAAGCTTGAGATTATATATACTAGTGGGAGGTCTAATAACTCTATCGAGAAGTCAGTGAAGTTTAGTAATCTTCACGAACTTCGAAACATTTAGTAATCCGTTATAAGTCGTATGCACGGTTAACTTCAGTTTCATTTATCCTCAAAATAAGGACTAGGGTCTCAACTTTGGGAAGATTAGCTTCTAGAGCTGAATATAAACCCTATCCCGATCTTAATCGATATATTTCGTGGCTTGCATTCTTATATTTCCGAGTGCTTTCTACTAAAGCCTATTCGCTTAAGGAAAAGCTCCCTCTTAGGTTTAATAATTGATTATTTATAAAACAACTTAAATTAATTATTAAGTAGAATATATTTAAAACTATTATAAAAAATTATTACGATTATCTAGATAGCGGCTCTAGGGCTATTATAGAGTTAATTATAAGACTAAGATTTTATTTGCAAAAGAAATTCTATTAAGCATTTTTCAAATTGTAATTTATATATATAGCGCTAATTATCTATTAATCAATTACTAATAAAGTATAACGAATCGACTTTGTAAAGTTGGTTTAAGATAAGTAGTAAGTATAAGTAATTATATATAAGAGAGAGTAGCTTTAAGGCTTATTAAAGGCTACCGATTATAGGTTAAGATAATTAATTTAAGTTAAGCATAAA